>VKHI01000599.1:0-11098 GCA_015145745.1 Poterioochromonas sp. DS
CACTAGTACCTTACCTCGCTTACATCATAGCAAGGATTTAGAACTTGGCTCGACCTCCAAAGATTAAGAATGATCAAGTATTATTATTATGATCGTTCAATTTGTTTATTTGGAGATTACACTGATTACACATATAAAACTAAAGGAAGAAAAGAGATTTTATCATGTGATGTTCTATCATCACGTAGTAGCACTATCAATCCTTTTCACGTGTCTGTTGATGTTTCTTTCTTTTTGTTTTTTTATTCGTTTTTCATTTGTTTTTTGGTTTGGTCGCAGTTTTGATGATTGTATTGTATTGATTATATGTGTCTCATGGATTTTAAATTATCTGTTGTGTGTCAGTGATTGTGTGGTCATTCATTTTCTTATTATTATTCGTGTAGAGAAGTTGAGAGTGACCCTAGCTGGTTCACGACCACTCCTCTACTACTACGTAGAATGTGATGAGAGAATGAAAGTTTGATGAAAAAGAAAAGAAAAGAAAAAACAGAGAAAAACTAAAGATATAGGAGAATAGCATAATAACATGTAAGGATATATAATATGAATGAAATACACTCAATTGAAATGACATATATATAAATATATATAATACATGTACTATATAGAAGCTCTTATTATTATTGTGTAAAATTAACCTTTAACGAAGCAAAGCTAAGCTTTATCCTTCTTACACTTGACCTTTGGAGGAACTATGATTATGGGTTTACAGTATAGATTGGGTGTTGTGATTGGTGCTCTATTCGAATAGATCGTTTGAGCTGTTTCTCTTGCTGTCTTCGCTTCTTCTGAGTAGATGAGATGATGGTAAGGAGAGCTTTCATGAGGACCTATATAACCACACTTTCCTACTCGAGGTGAGTTGATAATGGGGAGAATGTCTTCAGTATCGAAGATATCACAGTTATGAGCCCGACGAGACTGGAGGCATTTTAAGCAGAATGATCTCATACAAATACTACAATTCACTTCTAAGGGTAATTTACAACATTGATCACAAGTGTAATGAGGGGGATGGTTGAGAATTAATAGCTGAAAATCATTGACGAGGGTATTACTATAGAATGAAGAAGTATTGTTATGGCTGGGAAGAAATTCAATTTGTAAAGCAGATAAATTACCAAAATCAAAATCATAATCGAGATATGAATATTTGGGAAAGATATCTTGAAGATGATAGTTGTTCATAAGATCATAACGATGTCTTTCTGTGAAGGAGCGGTTCCAGAAGCAATAGGGGTAAAACTCCTTCTCGTTTGAAGGAAGTGAGAAACAACTCATATGTTGGCAGCAACCAAGCCAGATAGAGCGAAGAAAAGAATCAAGTTCTTTTAATGTTAGGGTTGGAGGAGCAGCTACAACCATCCAATAAAGATCGGGTCGGTATCTATCAAAGATTTGAAATAAAAAGTTTTGATTATTTTTATAACTTTGAATGATTGGACAAGTCTCCAAATGCTTTACGAAAGCCCTCTTGCTAATAAGAGCATTACATCCTTGGCATCTACCTTGAGTTACATTGTTATCCTCCATCTCTATCATCATAGATCAGTTAATCCCTTCTTAATAATGTTGATGATAGAGCAACGGATGTACGGATCGTCTAATCAAGAGACGATCGTATAGAGCGGATCCGTTTCAAAAAACCTTGTGATTGTTTGAAGTGATTATAGTCCTTAATTTAGCTGATAGAAAGGCAAAGAAAAATGGAAGAATCGAAAAGAACTTTATTTTTTAATGCTCCGGGCTTCCGCAATCAGGAAGTGGAAGTTGCACCAGATATAGAACCAATGAAAAGTAAAAGAAAACCATTAATAGATCAAGAGGTTTGTCATTGCTATTCGCCTGTCATTTTCTGTCGAATGATCATTCTCTCTTCTATTTTCAACTTCTAGGATGTTAGTTTAGATCATAATTTACATGAATTAGATCAAGGAACACGTGCAAGAAATCGTGCCTTCCAAGAACGACTAGATGAGATCTGGTCACATACATCCACTTGGGAAGCTAAACTCAAGACAGAATCCAAAGAAGCAGTTGAATCAATCTTAAATTTAAAAGATTCTTATGAAAATCATTTAAATAACTTTATAACATCGATTAAAAATGAAATTCATTCGATCTTTGATAAAGTAGATAAAGAGATATTACCAAAAGAAAGTGAAAGAATTGATGTGATTGAGAAGAATTTAGATTATTTTATTAAAGAAACTGTACCACAGACGATTGAAAAACAAAGTGGTGAAGTGAGTAGACAATTAAAACGTGCTTATGAAACATTTGATATTGAGAAAAAGAAAGAAGAAAAGAGGTAAACTCACCCCTTTCCCTTCTAATTTCCCGCCATCTAACCATAATTTTTCTTCTCAATTGCAGAGAAACGAAGCTGGTTAATCGAGCAAGCAAACATATTCAGAAAACGGCACAGAAGTTTGAAGATGAAGATGCTTTCCTTTCTTCATGTTTCCATCAATTACAAGATGATATCATTGAATATGAAAGACGATCGGCGAGAGCACATCTTGCATTGAATGATTTTTGTATCGAAAATACTGTTCATCTGCAGCATATATCATTGGAAGAAGCGGAAGTGCGTCAACAAGAAGATGTTCTTGTTCTTGACACAGTCATCGAGACACAAAAGCTTTTACAGCAAACAGTGAGTGTTGATTCAGAAGCATTGAGTTGTCCTAATCTTTCGTTCGTGTACTTTGATAGGTGCTTCAACACTTTGGTACGAAGGCGGATGAGATAGAATTTGAGTTACCAAAGATGGAAAAACTTGAAAAACGAATGAAGCAAATACGACATAAGAAAGCATCCAAATCAAAGAAATCAAATCAGACTAATGTATAAAGAATCTGTTTTAAAAAGATTAGTATCAACTTAATGTAAATTAAGTTACAATTGTATACCTATCAGGATTCATAGAAGATGAGAGGATATTGTTTATCTGGTTTTAAATATTTGTGGTTTATTATCAAATATAAGTGCACAAAGGAAGTCTACTACCTATAATTAACGACTAAAATCTTATGATCGATTGATATTCAATCAAAGATTTGTTTCTAATATCTTCTGTGAGAGAAGATTCAGAAAAAAAATCAATTCGCCCCATACGAGCCAACTTAGAAACAGATATATAGAATCTTTGATCTCTTTACTCGAATGCAACGTTTGAATAGAGCATCGGGGGCTGATCAGAAGTAATGTCAAAGGTAGATTGGCTTGATAGTTTGTTGACAGCGGCCATTGGATCATCAATTTTCTGCTTTTGGTGATTTCGCGGACTTCCAATTTCAGCCAATGAGGACCACAGAGTATTCCACAAAGAAACAATAAACTCTTCCATCTTCTTCAATCTTTTTATAGTAAAATAACTAATAAAAATAGATAAAACTCCTTTTGTTTCATCAACACAGAAATTTCTCAGAATCTTCGCATCGAATTTTAGCTGGGTGATGTAAAATATTGGAAAGATGTCTGCAACGTAAAGATAAAAATTACTCTTTCACTCAAATATTAAAATGAGACAGATTCCTGTTAGTTTGATTGTTGCGATTACATCAGAGTTTGGAATTGGATTGAATGGTAAATTACCATGGTCTGAGTTAGGTATTCGGTTGTCGACTGACTTAAAGTATTTTCGTGAAGTTACAACGTTTCCTGAAGGCAAACAGCTAGTTGAAGCAGAAGAGAATAGACTTTACAATGCTGTTATTATGGGAAGAAAGACTTGGGAATCCATTCCAAATCAATATCAGCCCTTGAGAGATCGTTTAAATATTATTATCTCTAATACTCTTCCTTTAACATCTCTTTATGAGTATAAATCATCCGATGAAATATCTGCTAAACCATACGTTTCATCGTCATTCAGTCAGTCCTTAGAGTTCCTTTCAACGCATCCAAACCTTTCAAAATCTATAGCTACAGTTGTTGTAATTGGTGGTTCATCTTTGTTTGAAGAAGCATTACTTCATCCTTGGTGTGATAGGATTCACTTAACAGTGATTCTCTCACCTTCCTTCCAATGCGATACCTTCCTCACTTCAAAATCAATAGAACTACTGAAAGAATTCCCACATACTCGAAGAGACTTAATTCATGATAATATTGTTGAGGGTGGGGTTCAATACCGAATCCTTGAATATCGCAAATAAACAATCTTCATTACAGAATATAAGACACCTCTATCGATGATATTATAATATTACAAGCGAATACCACAGAAAAGATAGAATCTAAGGATTTAATCGATCATTTATTCTCTTATTAAATCTGATTTCTCATTGCTTCGAGTGTTTCAGTGACAGCTGGTGGAGTAGCAGAAGTTGGTGGAGAAGGAGTCTCGAGTGGTTGATCCAGAAATTGTTGAAACTCCTCGGCAGTGCATGTTGTGAGCTTAATAGCGACTAACCGCTCCTCTGAGTTTACTTTCACGACCTCGGCTTTCACGTTTGGTCCAAAGAACTTGCTATATCTTTTGATTCTTTAAGAAGCATCATCAGCCGAGAGGATTCAATCGAGATGACTTGATTACCTGTCAGGTTCAGCCCATGCCTTATAAGGAGTTTCAATAGACTGGAATGTCATAGTAAAAACTAATTGTCCATTTGGAGCTTCCTCCTGAGGGGTAATAAGATAAGGTAATAAGATAGATAAGATGTCAAGCTACTGTAAGAGATCATACCTGAGTTAATGATAAGAGTTTAGGATACTTCTTTTGAGGCAATCTTAATCCTAAAGTATCCAATGTTGTGTCGAGATGAGCATTATCACCATAAATGTGTCTTGTAACGTCTTGTTTGACTTTCTTTAGATTCTCTGTGGCGTATTTCTCCCATGCTCGATCACCCGCAGTAGATGTAATCACTTCAACTGGGGGAATCTCTCCATACCAGAGAGAAAGCCCAATCAAAAATATTGGAATACCGTAGACAAAACCGATAGACGAGACAGCTCCGTCTCCACCGCCGATGTAACCTAACGAACAAGCGAATGATTTAAGTTATCACCAGTGATGTGGGAACAAACTTACCAACGAAAGAAGAAGCTGTCACTAAGATTCCAACAGTGAATATAACCAATGGGAGAGAAAATCCTCGAATTTCGAAGGGTATAGTATCTCTCGCTGCCTTTTCCGTTGATGGAGTGGTGGAGCAATCAGAGTTCATGAATATTGGTTTTCTTTGGTATCTTTGTTGATATGTTTTTCGGGACATAGAGCGAGTGTAAAGGTTTGGTAAATGTTGATATTGATAACTTTGTTCAATACAACTCGCTATTAACATTAAAATAATCAAGAATTGAAACATGTTTTCCAAAGTTGAACAGAGAGGATATCGATCGAATTAAAAACCTTGAGATGACAAAACAAACTTAAACCTTTTCCACGTTAAACTCTTCTGTGAGAATATTAGGGGATAATTGTGTGAATGATTTGATGAAAGAAATGACAATCTCTTCAAAGTTAAAGAAGTTCTTGCTGATGTGTTATTATTATCGTACAAATAAAAATGACGAAACCGTATTGCAAAAATACGATCCCGTTTTTATTAAGGATTTTGTAACTTTGCGAATTTGCGCCTTTGTACTTTTGAGTATTTAGGTGAGTCTTGCAATCCTGAGATCCAACACACCAAATATCAACAAAACTATTATTGACTTCCTATCACCTCCCTCCATTGATAGGACCCGACGCTTCATTTCCATAGAGTCTGATTAGTACTTCGTTTAATACTGTGGCATTTGAGAGATCTCGTGATTCCACCGTGAAGAGAAATTAAATAGAGAAGAAGATTGAAAGATGAGCAATAAACCTGAAATTGATCCATATTATAGTGTACGAGATACTGTCCAAGAAACAGTTGATCGTATTCAAACAAATCATAAAAAATTTCAATCATTAGTGAAAACAACTGATACATCAAGTAGTAATGAATTTAAAGATGTTCGAAAGAGTAAGTCAAAATCAGAATATATCTCATCCTCTTCTTATTTGTTTCTGTTTCTTCTTCAAGGTCTTCGTGGTGATATTCGAACAGTTGATGAACAATTAAAATTTTTGAAAAATGCTGTCGAAGCCATTGAGAAGAATCGTGGGAATTATAGTTATATTAAAGATGGAGAACTCGCTAACCGTAAGAAATTCGTCGAACAATCCACCAATAATGTTCAAAGTAAGTGATACATCGTCTTTCTTAAACTCTTATCATCTGACTTATTATTCCTCACAACAGATGTGAAAGATAGTATAGAATCACCTGAAGTACGAAAAAAGATCGAAGAAGATAAAGCACGTTCCTCTCATAACCCATTACAACGCGGTGCCATTGAATTAGATGAAGGAAATCGTCGTAAAGAAGAAAAATTACAATCTGAGAATGAGAGATTTATACAAGGAGAACAAAAGAAGACGAAAGAACTATTACAAGATCAAGATAGAGATCTGGACAAACTAAATGCTGGATTAGATACGATTCATTCACAAGCAAGATTGATTAATGACGAAGTGAAAACACAAAATAAAATGATTGATGAGTTGGATAAAGATATAAATACTGCAACAGATAAAATGAATGTTGTTCAAGCAGCATTAGCAAAATTATTAAAATCAAAAGATTCATGTACATTTTGGGTGATTATTATATTAGGATTAATCCTGATTCTATTAGTTGCATTAGTTATTTGGTCTTAAATAGATTACTATCAGAGATCATTCTGATGTGATGTTCATCATCTTCATTATCATGTATTTTAATGTTTTTTTCCTTTCTTTCTTCTCTCTTTCTTCTTCTTATATCCCTTATTCATTTTTGAAATAATAATATTACTTTTCTTTTTTTCTTTTTTTTCTGTGTAGTGACAGAGAGGTTATTTTGAGACGGAAGTGATGGGAAAGTATTCATCTCGTTGGTTAAGAATAATAAATTGATTGACCTGTGAATCAAAAGAACAATCCGACACGATGAAAGTTATATTCTTAAATATCATATGCAGTAAAATCAAAATACCAATGAATTGAAACAAAAATAACAAACAAAAAACAATAAACAATATCAAATGACAATCTACTATTATAGATATATCGATGAGGAAGATGATGGCAAGGCAATTACGCTTGAAGTAACTGGCGGAAAGTATCAGCATTTTCCATGATAGTCCATCCAGTAAGAGATGAAAGAGCATTAGCAGCTTTTGCATCTTGATTACCACCAGTAATCAAATAATGAGGAAAGTGGAAATAATCGGGATCATCGACTAGGTTTGTGAGATCTTCTGGATTATTCTCTGGCACAAAGTGAGATTTCATATCTGAAGGCAGTCTATCCTCCCATGATGTCAAACGTCCGATATGAACAAATGTAATTTGAGTTTCAATCCCAGCTGGAACACCCCACCAATCGTTCTCAATCGTTGTGAGGTTAAAAGTTGCAATAATTCCTTTCCCTGCTTTTTGAGCAGCCTGCAAAGAGCTAATAACATCACCATAATTCTCTGTTGGAAAGACTTGATTCTTGCTATACTCTGTGACTAAATCAGTGAACTTTTCTGGTGGTGATGGAAAGACACCAAAATAAGCAGCAATATTCAATGATGCCTCTTCCCCTGTATATACGTCAGTATAGGGATTATACCGATCAGCTGGATAAAGAGGTTTGGCATCATTAACAAAGAGGATAACACGATTAACACGTCTTTGAAGGAAGGAAATTAATGGAAGATCTTCATATGTTCCACCATCAGAGAAGATGAAATCAGTGACATCAGGTTTCTCTGATTGAGTTGGTGACCAATAATCAAAATGAATACTAAACTCATTTGCAAGCTCTTTAGGTCGCAATAAATCGGTGAAAGTACCTGGTGCCCATCCGTTCACAGCAGCGAATGTGGCGATGTCTGCGATCGTTGTGGGCTCTGGAACTTGCAATAATCCTGTCGATAATCCGGCTGGAAGACCTGATGCTGGGCCAGCACCATGCTTGTTAAAAGCGAAGGCTTCAACTAATCCTCCAACGCGCTTCGTGTGTACCTTACCATGGAGGTATTCATACTCAACATCAAGTTGACGCATTTCACCTACGTACATCGGAGTCATCTCTAAACGAGTGAAGTTATTCCGTCCTGTATAAGGAACTCCATCAAAAGGGCCAATAACAGTCATTCCAATCACAGGGAATGGTCGATCGCGAACAACAAGAGTAAAATTATCTGCTGAAAGTTGAGGATTACGGAAGAGAATATCCTCTAACGTCTTCTCATTCCAAGTGAAAAATTTATTACGTGGAACATTTACAGGTTCTAAATAAATACTAGAAATTGCAGGAATATAAGATTCACCAAAGGTTTCAGCAAGACCAGCACGGTAAGCTTTGAACATCTCTAAGATTGCTACTCTGTCTGTGACGCCTCTTGCACATGCAGGATCCATTTGACTCAGAAGATCAGTCGTGAAATCTTCAGGATTAATAATAGGACCAAGAAAGGTCTCATCCTCTTTCACATTTTGGGCCCAGGTGTAGGTGGAAGTAAGCCAGCCACCGCCGCTGATCCCTCCGAGGTAACGAACATTTTTCATCAAATCTAATTTATGAAGAGCGGTTAAATAACCAATACCAGCTAAAAAGGAACGTGATCCACCACCACTGAATGCAATCGCGGTATTAGGACGATCAGAGAGTAAACTAACTTCGGGAAAGTCATTCACATCTGGATATTTTCCAGCAGCCTGCCATGCACGAGCAGTGAAATCCGCTGAAACTCTAAACACCATCACCAAACTGGCAAAAAATTTCAGGATCAACATTGCAGATTACTTTCAGAAATCAGGTTAATGGGAGAATAAAGCTGATAACAAGATGATGTTGATGGACTATTTAGTGCACCGTGCACTATGCACTGTGCATGCTTAGAAAACCCGTGCGTTTTTCTCTTCTCAGTCTTTTTGAGATGAAGATTCTTCGATTTCATTTAGCGATTTTACTCGTTCTGTTTCCTTTCGTTTCATATGCATCATTGAGAAATGGGAAATTATCCTCTTTGAAACTGCCACCGTCACCGGCTGCTTTAACATTCGCTTTTCTAGGAGATTGGGGATATGTTGGCCAGAATCAAACAATGGTTGCTAACTCTATGGCTAAATGGGTTGATACTCGAAATGCATCCTTTGTTATTGCCTTAGGTGATAATTTCTACAGTAAGTTCATTGTTTTTCACTTCACATTGATGAATAAAGCTCTGATTTTTCATAGTGAGTGGTGTTACTAGTGACACCGATCCTCTTTGGAAATCGATTTATTCTGATGTATATAATGCACCATCGTTACAAACCATCCCATGGTATGCTATACTAGGAAATCATGATTATCGAAAGAATCCAGAGGCTCAGATCGACTTTACTCGACATCATCGTGACGACCGTTGGACAATGCCTGACCATGATTTCCGACGAGTTTATACCATTCCAGCAAACGATGCAACTAGCACTAATACCTTAGAGATAATCTTTATCGATACTCCTCTCATCGCACCTATGGAAGCACCTGAAACCACACCTAACGGCAAATCCGCTGTGAGTGCTGAAACCACCGAACAACACCTTGAATGGATCGAACAAACCCTCGCAGCTAGCACAGCAACCTGGTTGATCGTCGCTGGACACTATCCCATCTACTCGATGGCCGAGCATGGGGATACTTCAGATCTCATTGATCGTTTGGATCCTCTGCTGAGGAAGTATCGTGTCAATGCATACATCAACGGTCACGATCATGTACTCCAACACCTCTCCTGGCATGGGATTGAGTATTTTACTTGCGGTCATGGAACCTTAACGAACTCCTTCCCTTTGGGTTATTTCCCTCTCGAAGAACCAGAGAAAGCTGCAGAGGAAGGATATGATCCGCCTAATCCCTCTATCGCTTATGAAGGATTTAGATTCGGAACAATTGGACCTGGCTTTGGTGGTGCAATCATCACCAAAGATACATTAAAGATTCTTTATTATGATCGTAATGGTGTCGAATTATATTCAACTATGCTAACGAATCCACGAGAAACTTCTTCTTCTTCCTCTTCGAATATTTCAGATAAACACAAGGGTCATTGGGTTAATATTATCGGATGGTTTGCTATTGCAGCATTAGCTCTTGTTATCTTGGCGTTTATTGGTAAACGACGTCAGAGTATAACATCATTATGGTTGCAGGTGGTTGTGTTCTTTCGAGGAGGTGGAATGGACCGTAGCGGGACATCAAGCAATAATCAAGGTGATAGAGGAGTGAATTTGAACACGCTACCCTCATCTTCTTCATTCTCTCACACTTCTTACTCTCCTATCATTCACACGGACGTCGAAGAGTCGAATAGGATGTAGGTGGTAAGATAGAGGAGTAGCAGGTAGTTTTCTTTGATCTTTCGACCATTGTTTTCGAAATAAGAATTAAGGACTATGACTCACTGAAGGGATACAATCGACTCCACTATTACGACTACGATATGATTATAAGGGTGAAACGTGTTGCCTGCTACATGTATTCATTAGACAATTCGGTTCATCTCAACAATTTTCGTAACATAATTGACTGTGATTTGAACTTTTGCTGTAATAAATATTCGTTTATATCAGGTAGAAGACAATTGTATTGTGGGAACCATTGCTTAATATTGATATCTTAAGGTCCAGCTTCGAATGGATTGTGATATTCCAGTTCCTCCAAAGGAAGAAGTATTGAATCGATCTTCTGAAGATCAAGTGAATGATCCGAAAGCAATGTTTTCATCTTTTTCAATCTCCTGATAGCATCAATGATCGAAAGCTCTCGGAAATCTGGAAGATGATATCAATGTACAGTTTCCCAAACAATTCTAGTATCTGTTGAACTTTTTGTTTATTTGGATTTAATCCAACTTGAGCTATTCTTTGTAAGCTCATTCTACTTCATACATTATACAAGGGAAGGTTTTTCTCACTTTTTTTCTTTTAGGGAGTTTAGTCTTTCTTCTGACTTCTTTTTGGATATCGTGAGAAGAAAAAAAAGAGAAGAATGAAACAACAACAAAACAACAATGAGTGAAGAAGAAATGAAGTAAT
>VKHI01000600.1:0-18758 GCA_015145745.1 Poterioochromonas sp. DS
GGTTGCAATGACGGCCTCGAAGAAGGTTGTGATGTTGGTTGAGACGAGGGTTTGCCTGATGGTTGACCAGTCGGTTGCATCGAGGGTTGCATCGACGGTTGGGACGAAGGCTGAGAAGAAGGCTGCGAAGAAGGCTGAGATGAGGGTCTTCCAGCTGGCTGTGCCGATGGCTGACCAGTTGGTTGTCTGCTTGGTTGAATGGAAGGTTGAGGTGATGGTTGACCACTTGGCTGCGATGTAGGACGAGAAGACGGTTGGACTGAAGGCCGTCTCGTCGGCTGTGAACTCGGCTGTACACTTGGCTGACTGCTCGGTTGACCTGATGGCAGAGGTGATGGTTGACCACTTGGCTGCGATGTAGGACGAGAAGACGGTTGGACTGAAGGCCGTCTCGTCGGCTGTGAACTCGGCTGTACACTTGGCTGACTGCTCGGTTGACCTGATGGCAGAGGTGATGGTTGACCACTTGGCTGCGATGTAGGACGAGAAGACGGTTGGACTGAGGGCTGTCCCGTCGGCTGTGAACTCGGCTGTACACTTGGCTGACTGCTCGAGAGAGAGATGATGGTTAAAGAAGAAATAGCTTACGCTATTTCTTCTTAACAGTTGATTGTAGGCAATAGGTGTAGGCAATAGGTGTAGGCAATAGGTGTAGGCTTAAGGTAGATAACCTAGGTTGTAGGCTTAAGGTTGTAGACTTAAGGGCATTCGGTAAGGTGTAAACTAAGGTGCGTAATCTTGGTCTTACACCTTTTGAGGAACAGGGGAACTGTTCATGGGCGGATTTGCGATTTTATATGGAATCAATTTTCACAAATCCGCCCACGAACACTTCCCTATTATTTTTGGGGGGTTTAACTAATTGCCTATGTTTGTAGGGATTATAGGGTGGGATTCCTTTTCGGGGGTTCAATGGGGAAGGTTAATGCTAGTGGGTTGTAACTAACATGAACATAATTATGAAAAAATATTGATTTTGAATTCAACATTGAATCAAAATTGATTCAACATTCGAAAAAAGAAAGTTTTTTTTTTGAGATTCGAACTTCATTGTTTTTTTATTTTACCCAACTCAACCCATTAGGCTGAACTTGATAATTTTTGTGTGGTAGCATCATATAATATAAAGTAATACACTTTAAATTGAATGGCTAAGAATTATTAGCAAACCGTACACGCTTAGCCTTTTTACACCCTAAGATTATACTCTGTGACATTATTAATTGTTCTCTCTTTAAAGGGTCAGTGAACTCTATTCTACTATTAGTGATGAACTCTAGTGTTGAAAAACTGGCATATTCGTAGGTGCTAACGTCGAGGTTGAAATCTTGTAACGCTAGTGATCTAAAAATATTTTCTTTTGTTATTATAATGCAGTTTGATGACTACCCTGAGTTTAAACCAAACCTCACACCATCTCAAATATTCTATCTTGGATCTTTTGGAGGTACATATTGGAGACCTATACATTCTTCTGTCACGAATAAGGATTATAAGAATAAACATAAAAAATATAAATGGGCTTCGAAAATTGATGACAAATTATTAACATTACCGTGGACAGAATATGATAAATCAATAAATTTTTATAATGTTAAAGTTGGATCAACATTGGAGTTTTGGGAACGTTCCGGTTGGATTTCTAAGTATCATCCATATGGATGGATGCAATGGTATTGTGATTTTTATGAAGGAAAAAGATGTCCTGATGATGAAAGACAAATTAATAGATGGATTAGGACAGCTGGACCTAAAAGTAGGTTCAGACGTGCTTTAATAAATATGATTAAAAAAAGAAAAGTACATTTGATGATTATACTATAAGTCCTAAAATTAGACAAACATTGCAACATTGGGCTTATATATTGACAGAGGATGATCTTGTTTGAAAATAACACCACAAAACCTTATCAAATATATCGCAAGTACAACACTGTTTAACGAATAAATAAAATCTTTTAAAAAAATATTTTATAAAAAAAAGGTATAAATATTTCTCTTTTACTATATTAATGACACATTTCAAGAAGATTAACCTCAATAGTGCTTTAATCACTTACATTAATGATAAGGGTGAAGAGAAGAAGAAATTAGCAGAAGGTCAATTACCTAAGGGATGGACTGATGAAAACTTTGATTACGTGACCCATAATAAGAATAATAAACGAGGCAATAATCACATTGTACCGACTGGGAAAGTGAATAACATCACTGTGCTCGACTTTGATACCATGGAACTTTATAATGAGGCATGTCGAATGGTGCCTGATTTACATACTTATTACAGTGTTGCAACTCGTCGTGGTAGGCATGTGTATTTCGAATATGATGAAACCATTACTAATAGCAAGGTCGGTAAAATTGATGTACAGAATGACGGCAAGTGTGTATTTGGACTTGATACAATAGTCCGCAGACACGACGGCCATTCTTACATTTATCAATATATGGGCGGCAAGATTAAGAAGATGCCAAAGGTATTGAAGGATTGGTGTTGCAACGTGACTGAAGCTACAAAAAAGAGTAATTATAAAGACTACGAGTCAAACATTGATTATCAATATCAAGTGACCGATGAAGAGTGTAGAGAAGTCGGATCTCATGGTTCAGTATCAAAGAGATTACTTTACTGACTATTCGAAATGGATTACCTTTACATCTGTTATGAAGACAATTGATAAAATGGATATTTGGGATGAATATTCTGAGAAGTATGACTGTGATAATTACAATAAACGCAATAATATGAAGATCTGGAATGGTTTAAAGCTGAAGATTTCGATTAACTTCTTTTGTAAATTATTAGACATTCCATTTTTCAAATACCATAAGCAGGTACCAGATGACGAATTATACAATGAGGTTGTATATTATGACGAATCTTTACGGGAGATCACTAAGAAATATATTGAGATCACCTGGGATGACTTTTGTAATAATGACACGATTATTCTTGAGTCTGGTACAGGTACAGGAAAAACAACCTGTGTGAGTAAGATGATTAAATTATATAAAGATGATAATTGGAATGCTACTGTATTAAGTATCGTGAATTTAATCTCATTAGCGGATCAACAGAAACTCACATTTGCTAAGCATGACATTAAGTTACAAATGTATAACGAGAAAGAAGTTACCCCAGCTATTATTATTGCTAATGATGCTGTGATTTGCATTAACTCACTTTGGAAATTACACGATTGCAATTTTAGAAATAAGATTGTGTATATTGATGAGATATATTCATTATGTATGACATTAACGCATAATGATAAACTAGGCCAGCAACGATTAATTTACAGCACTTTATACAGAATGCTTACTGAATGCAAGAAATTAATTGTCTCGGATGCTCATATTCATAATAATGTTATGAAATTATTAGAAAAGAGACTTAATGACGAGACTAAGACATACGTTCATTATGTTAATTACTATCGAAAGTTTCGTGAAGTTCCAGCTGTAAGATACAATGATGAGAATCAATTATATGATACTGTATTACAAAGGGTTAATAACGTGTTGAGTCGTGAATTGTTTCGACAGAATTCCTCGCAACGCGTGTAACACTTTGCTTCCCGTGAGTCTAAACGTGAAACCAATTCCTCAATCCGTGAAATACTAAAAACCTCACTGTTCCTTAAACCAACCAGTAAATATTGCTCTCCGTAGCTAAAGGTTTCGAATACAAGAACAAGTTAAAAGCAACCCTTTTCAATTGATTTATGATTACCAGATCCAAACGTTTCTAAACAAAAGTTGGTTGTTGCTATCAAAGTTTTGTTGTCGTAAATATCTAAATATTACGCTACTTCTCTAATCTCCTAAGAAATGCATCATATATGTGAATAAGTGCAAGAATGAATGACTACTATCTAATAAACAAATAGAATGAATGAATCAAAGAATATGCAAATACGGAATACATAGACTTGAACTTGAAAGAACTACAATAAGAATCTCAACACACCTCTGCGAGTTCAAGGCTTTGGGATATTGAGGATCATGTCACGAAACTTCTCGAATTGTGCTCCTTGCAATGGCTTTGAAAAGAAGTCAGCAATCATTTCTTCAGTTGGAAGATATTCCACTTTGACTTCCTTGGTTTCGATCTTGTCTTTGACGAAGAAATATCTAATGTTCACATGACGAGTTCGATTAGTAGTTGATTTACCTTTCTCTGCTAAGGTAATAGTGGACTTGTTATCCTGATGAATAATTGCATCAGCTTGATAGCCTTGCGCCTCTAAAAAATTCTTCATCCACAACACAGTTGGCAATCCATCAGATAATCCAACTAACTCAGCCTCTGTTGAGCTTCGCGTAACTAATTTTTGTTTCGAGGACTTACTATATATTGCTCCCCCTCCTAGAGTAATCATCTCACCTGTGTGCGATTTACCATCTGGATGGTTCGCAAAGCTTGCATCGATATAAGAATTGATCGTGATGTCACAATCAGCACTTAAATGCAGAGTAAGATCTTTAGTTCCATTTAAGTATTTAATAATCTTTAATAATTTGTTCCAATCTTGTTCAGTTGATTTTAAAACACGAGTTGTTAAAAATATCACACTTGTCAAGATGTCTGGTCTTGCCCTCTTGGCCATATATAGTAACTTCGCAACTAATGAATGAAAACTTTCTTTACGTTCATCATCGAGTAGTGGACTGTTTTCATCGACTTGGAATAGCTCTGCACTTGCAGGAGTACGTGAGACATCGGTAGTTGGGAAATCCTCTAAGATTTGTTCAATCATAGACTTCATCGAGATCTTCACTATACCTGGAATAGAATAATCGAAATCCATTCCAAGGTAATCTACTATATCCTCCTCATGTATGTTGATGGTCCCGTAAACACGTTTAAGCTCTAACAATACATCATCAACACCTCTGCGATCTTCACAACTAATCTTTAGATCATCAACGTAAATTGCCACTGTGCATTGATGATCATACATAATCTTGTTGAACACACATGAGTCATAGGGGTTCTGTTTGAATCCGAAATTTAATAAAACATTGCTAATATTGTCATAAAACAGCTTAGCAGACTCTATACATCCATATAGAGCTTTGTCTAACATGACTATAATACTTCTATCATGTAGACGGTAATCTTCGTAAGTGTTGTCTAACTCACAAAGTATATCTGCAATGAGTGGATCGACTCTCAAACGTACTTCGCCTACCATATCAGCATGAAGGTACGCACCTTCAACATCTACTGTTACTTTATGTCGCTTTTCCATCGCTGTGATAGATTGCGGTTATGCGGTGCGTAAATGGGGAATAGTTAACATGTGTGAGTTTAATAAAAACATCAGCAATTGGAATGTGTCGAATGTAACAGATATGTCTGGCATGTTTGGTGGTTGTGAAACATTTAATCAAGACTTGGGTAATTGGAATGTGTCGAATGTGAAAAGTATGGATCTTATGTTTAGTGGTTGTGAATCATTTAACCAAGATTTGAGTCGATGGAATGTCTCTGAGGTAAAAAATATGAGTGAAATGTTTAGTCATTGTATATCGTTTAATTGTGACTTGGGTAATTGGAATGTGTCGAATGTATGGAATATGAATCATATGTTTAGTGGTTGTGAATCATTTAATCAAGACTTGAGCAAATGGAATGTTTCTAATGTCAGCGATATAGGTTTCATGTTTCTAAATTGCAGATCTTTGCAGTACAGATTTGATAATTGGGATTTCCATAGGTTCTGTTGCCGCAAATATATTTATGATTTAGAATAATTATTTTAATTAAAAAATATTTACTTAAAAATATTTTCTTTTGTTTTATTAATGAACACTAAATTTCAATTCAATAATGACACTATTCGTGAAGCTGTTAAGCTACATTGTCGAGACGAGGAAAGTTGCAATGCTAAGTATGGACCTATTGAAGAATGGGATGTTAGTAAGGTGACTAGTATGAGATATTTGTTTCATAATTGGGGTTATATCGAGAATATACATAACGAAGCTGTAGCTAAGGAGCATTTAAAGTTTTTCACCGAAGAATGGGAAGGTTGTTGTTATGCATTGGACAAGTGGGGTATAGTCAACATATGTGAGTTTAATAAAAACATCAGCAATTGGAATGTGTCGAATGTGACTGATATGGCTTATATGTTTAGTGGTTGTAAGACATTCAATCAAGACTTGGGTAATTGGAATGTGTCGAATGTGGAATGTATGGATCATATGTTCAAAGGTTGTAAATCATTTAATCAAGACCTGAGTAATTGGGATGTGTCGAATGTATGGGATATGAGTGAAATGTTTAGTTATTGTACATCGTTTAATGGTGACTTGGGCAATTGGAATGTGTCGAATGTATTGGGTATAAATGAAATGTTCATGGAATGTAAATCATTTAATCAAGACTTGAGTAAATGGAATGTGTCGAATGTTGAAGATATGATGGAAATGTTTGAGAATTGTAAATCATTTAATCAAGACTTGGGTAATTGGAATGTGTCGAATGTAAAGATGATGAGATCGATGTTTAGTGGTTGTGAAGCATTTAATCAAGACTTGAGTCGATGGGATGTATCCAAGGTAGACGATATGGGTTTGATGTTTCTAAATTGTAGATCTTTGAAGTACAGATTTGATAATTGGGATATAGACAAGACTTGTGACTACGACTATATGTATGATTTAGAATAATTATTTTATTTAAAAAAAATATTTACTTAAAAATATTTTCTTTTATTATATTAATGAGTGAAGAATGTTGTGTATGTATGGAAAACATGGCGGATACTATATACTTTAAATGTGAACATATGTTTTGTGAAGGATGTGTAATTCAAATGAATAAATGCGCTCTATGTCGAAGAGAGCCAATAAAATTCCAATTCAACAACTATACTATTCGTAAAGCTGTCAGCCTACATTTCCAAGATGAGGAAGAATGCATTGCTAAATATGGACCTATTGAAGATTGGAACGTTTCAAGAGTAACTGATATGTTTGCATTGTTTATAAACAGAGATAAATTTGATAAGAATATTAGTAAATGGAATGTTTCTAAGGTCACTGATATGTGCGGTATGTTTGGTGGATGTAAAAAGTTTAATCGAGACTTGAGTAAATGGGATGTTTCTAAGGTTACGAATATGAAAGGTGTGTTTTGTGGATGTAAATCGTTTAATCGAGACTTGAGTAAATGGAATATGTCGAATGTTACCACTACAAATGGAATGTTTTGTGGATGTGCGTCGTTTAATCGAGACTTGAGTAAATGGAATGTTTCTAAGGTAACTGATATGGAGGGTATGTTTAGTTTGTGTAAATCGTTTAATCAAGACTTGAGTAAATGGGATGTTTCTAAGGTTACGAATATGAATTTAATGTTTAATAAATGCGAATCATTTAATCAATACTTGGGTAATTGGAATGTTTCTAATGTAACAAATATGGGATTTATGCTTAATCTTTGTAAATCGTTTAATCAAGACTTGGGTAATTGGAATGTTTCTAAGGTCACTGATATGCAATGGATGTTTTTTGGTTGTGAATCGTTTAATCAAGACTTGAGTCGGTGGGATGTTTCTAAGGTTACTGATTTGAGTCATATGTTTTTTTGTTGTAAATCGTTTAATCAAGACTTGAGTAAATGGAATGGGTTACGAGCAAAGAGTATACTATTAATGTTCATGGGATGCACATCACTAAAATATGAAATTAACCTACAAAATATACACTCCAGTTGTGTGAGAGAGCATGAATTCAGATTTTAATCTTTTGTTACACTAATACAAATCACATTGTACTACTAGTGTTAAAAATAAAACCAATGTTAAGAAATAATTTATTTAAAAAAATATTTACTTAAAAATATTTTCTTTTATTATATTAATGAGTATATGTCAAATGCTTAAACAAATGTTTAAACCATCGTACGAATCAACCATGAACTATCAATATAATCCTTTAAATAATAGTGAAGAAATGGATGACGAATGCACTATATGTTTAAATACTATTGAGGAAGAGAATGAAGAATGTAGTATATGCCTAGATAATACGGCGGATGAAATAAAGTTTAGATGTAATCACAAGTTTTGTAAAAGATGCATAATAGCATTAAAAGAGTGTGCGCTATGTCGAAATAATCAAATTGGTTTTAAAGGTAAGCCATTAAATGATGTGACCATTCGTGAAGCTGTTAAGTGTTATATAACCAATCCTAAATATTACGAAATCTACGGATATATCAGTGATTGGGATGTTTCTGAGGTCACTGATATGGGCGGAATGTTTGAAGGCTGTCTAAAATTTAACGAAGACTTGAGTCGATGGAATGTTTCCAAGGTCACTAATATGAGAGATATGTTTTATTCTTGTGCATTATTTAACCAAGACTTGACTCGATGGAATGTTTCTAAGGTGACTGATATGAACAGCATGTTTAGTTGGTGTCAGGCATTTAACCAAGACTTGAGTCGATGGAATGTTTCTAAGGTCACTGATATGAGCGCTATGTTCAGCAAATGTAGTTCGTTTAATCAAGACTTGAGTCGATGGAATGTTTCTAAGGTAACCAATATGCATCATATGTTTTGTTATTGTGTATTATTTAACCAAGACTTGAGTCGATGGAATGTTTCTAAGGTTACTAATATGTCAATGATGTTTATTGGTTGCGAGGCATTTAACCAAGACTTGAGTCGATGGAATGTTTCTAATGTAACTGAGATGCAGTTTATGTTTAGCGGTTGTACATCACTAAAATATAAAATTAACTTCCAAAATATAAACCCCGATTGCGACACCTACCGTATGTATGATTGAATAAATTAAATAAAACGTTTTTTAATCTTTTGTTATATTAATGATAACAAATCACATTGTACTACTAGCGTTACAAGATTTCAACATCGACGTTAGCACCTACGAATACGCCAGTTTTTCAACACTAGAGTTCATCACTAATAGTAGAATAGAGTTCACTGACCCTTTAAAGAGAGAACAATTAATAATGTCACAGAGTATAATCTTAGGGTGTAAAAAGGCTAAGCGTGTACGGTTTGCTAATAATTCTTAGCCATTCAATTTAAAGTGTATTACTTTATATTATATGATGCTACCACACAAAAATTATCAAGTTCAGCCTAATGGGTTGAGTTGGGTAAAATAAAAAAACAATGAAGTTCGAATCTCAAAAAAAAAACTTTCTTTTTTCGAATGTTGAATCAATTTTGATTCAATGTTGAATTCAAAATCAATATTTTTTCATAATTATGTTCATGTTAGTTACAACCCACTAGCATTAACCTTCCCCATTGAACCCCCGAAAAGGAATCCCACCCTATAATCCCTACAAACATAGGCAATTAGTTAAACCCCCCAAAAATAATAGGGAAGTGTTCGTGGGCGGATTTGTGAAAATTGATTCCATATAAAATCGCAAATCCGCCCATGAACAGTTCCCCTGTTCCTCAAAAGGTGTAAGACCAAGATTACGCACCTTAGTTTACACCTTACCGAATGCCCTTAAGTCTACAACCTTAAGCCTACAACCTAGGTTATCTACCTTAAGCCTACACCTATTGCCTACACCTATTGCCTACAATCAACTGTTAAGAAGAAATAGCGTAAGCTATTTCTTCTTTAACCATCATCTCTCTCTCTGCTCGGTTGACTTGATGGCAGAGGTGATGGTTGACCACTTGGCTGCGATGTAGGACGAGAAGACGGTTGGACTGAAGGCCGTCTCGTCGGCTGTGAACTCGGCTGTACACTTGGCTGACTGCTCGGTTGACCTGATGGTTGCAATGACGGCCTCGAAGAAGGTTGAGTGGAAGGTTGAGACGAGGGTTTGCCTGATGGTTGACCAGTCGGTTGCATCGAGGGTTGCATCGACGGTTGGGACGAAGGCTGAGAAGAAGGCTGCGAAGAAGGCTGAGATGAGGGTCTTCCAGCTGGCTGTGCCGATGGCTGACCAGTTGGTTGTCTGCTTGGTTGAACGGAAGGTTGAGAACTTGGCTGACTGCTCGGTTGACCTGACGGTTGCAATGACGGCCTCGAAGAAGGTTGTGATGTTGGTTGAGACGAGGGTTTGCCTGATGGTTGACCAGTCGGTTGCATCGAGGGTTGCATCGACGGTTGGGACGAAGGCTGAGAAGAAGGCTGCGAAGAAGGCTGAGATGAGGGTCTTCCAGCTGGCTGTGCCGATGGCTGACCAGTTGGTTGTCTGCTTGGTTGAATGGAAGGTTGAGAGCTTGGCTGACTGCTCGGTAGACCTGATGGTTGCAATGACGGCCTCGAAGAAGGTTGAGTGGAAGGTTGAGTGGAAGGTTGGCATGTAGGCTGTAATGATGGCTGCGAAGTTGGTTGACCTGTTGGGTAATATGTGGGAACATAGGTGGGGATGGTAGTTAGCACAAAGGTTGGACGAGCAGAAGGTGTATAAGTTGGCTGCAATGATGGGATCACGGTCGGAAGTGTCGAAGGTCTGGTTGTTGGGGTGCAAGTCAGTGCGGCTGATGGAACGGGTGTCGGAACTTTAGATGGTACAAAAGACGGTACAAAGCTTGGCGCAGCAGTTGGGACGTAAGTGGGTTGAACAGAGGGCGAACAAGTGGGTGAAATAGAAGGAGGTGAAATAGTTGGGCTGGAAGTGGGATAATTCAGATTCACATATCGCACGAGACAATTCCCAGCCTCAGCTAAATACAAAGTTCCAGATGTGCTTATCCACAAACCATATACCCCAGAAATCATCGCAGAGGAAGCTAATTGGATAGCAGTTCCAGCTGACCCACAGGTACCGGTGCCAACTACGGTAGTTATAATTCCTGACTGCACAACACGAACACGACAACCGCTATACTCTGAAATATAAATATTGCCGATGGAATCTCCGGTGACTCCAGTTGGCCAATTCAACGAAGAACTCGTTGCAGCTATGCCATTACCGCCTAAACTGTTTGTGCCCGTTCCAGCAATGGTACTAATAATTGCACCGCTAGTCACAAGACGAATTCTATAATTATAGGAATCTGCAATGTAAAGATTGTTGTTCGAGTTCAACCAGATTCCGTAGGGTTCATTAAGTAACGCTGTCGTGGCATAACCGCCATCACCACCAAAGCCACAAGAACTACCCACAAAAGTACTGATAATATTAGAAGCAAGATCAATCACACGCACCCTACAATTACCGAAATCAGCTGCGTAAAGTGTAGTATGACTGATAGCGAGTCCTAAAACCTCATACATCAAGGCAGATGTTGCAGGGCCTCCATCTCCCCCAAATCCGTAAACTCCTGATGCCCCGATGACCTTATTGACTTGCAATGTAATGTTGAAAAGGAATATTGCCAGGTAAAATAATTACCACCAATGTATAGGTTAGAGCCATTGGAATCACCAACAATGTACCACGCGTAATCAAGTGAAGTCGAAGTTCCCGGACCGCCAGCTCCACTATTAGAGGTACTTCCTGTCCCGACTATCGTCGAAATTATTCCCGCGGTATTAACAACTCGAACACGTGCTCCGGAATTCTCAGCAATGTACATATTCCCATTGGAATCTCCCCAAACTCCATAAGGACTATTTAATGTTGCTGAGGTCGCGGAACCTCCGTCACCACTCCATCCAGGACTTCCTGTGCCAGCAAAAACTCCGGTATAAGTTTGGCAAAGCGCACGCTGAAGTAGGAAAAGAATTCCAAGAGCAACTAGAAAAGTACTAAACAATTGCTTGAACAAATTCATTCCGAAAAAATCCAAAACATATGAATAGGGATGAAAGTCCTTCCTTCTCTGACATTGACACTGTACGCACAGCGATCACGCTCACAGTACTCGTCTTTATGCACTTTTGGGGGTTTCGGATTCTCGGCTCTTTAGGAGAGAGAGAGAATCATATATGCCCAAGGGCAGGGCAGATTGGGTGACGGGGCAAGCTTCTCTCACTCTCCGAGAATCCGAAAACCCCAAAAGTGCATAAAGACGAGTAGAAATTTTCAGTGAAGCGTGATCGCTGTAGAGTTCCGGTACCCCCCCCCCCGGGCACTGTACCCGGGGGCACTCTCGATAGCTCCAGCCCCACCGTCGCTTGGCTACAGCAGCCTGACTTGCCCCATTCTACAGTTTTTCACAGGTCTTTTGATTCGGTGTCAACTTCTACCGAATAACTGTCAAAAATCACTTTGTCAACCGTCAAATTACTTCTGAGAAAAACGTTAAGAGCACAAAATACTATCTTTCTTATCTCACAGCTTTTTGCGCAGATTACTTGATCTCCCACGAATAGACTTCCCAAAAGCATGTGAATCCTGGCCGATTGATTGATAGCGGAGTTGATACTCGCCGAGATATCTGTATTCGACTTCGCATTTCGTACTCAGACTCCTCAAGAACTTACTGGAACCACAAATACAAGTATCCTCAGTTAAAGTATGACCCTCAATTGCTCCAAACCCTTCAGTTGTGAAGAAGGAAACAATCAAGACGTAGTTGGACGGAAATTACTCTCGCTAGTTGAGAGAAAAAGCAGCAAAGTTCTTCCTTCAAGAAGGCAAAAGAATTTCGCATGAGACTATTCGTAGCCTCATCAACTGCTCAAAATATTCAGTCAAGGAGTTATTATCCGTTTTAAAACTCCCAAATTCGAAGAAGTGTGGGCCTTCCGCCTTGAATTAGGGGCATGGTAGCTGTCATTTCAATACCCCAGTCGAAGGTGTTTTGTCTGGACAACAGCGGAATTAAGTGTCGATAAAACGTTTCCGAGGACATTCTAGATAAATAAATCAAGCCAGAGTGGTTGTAGCTTGCACAAGGCGAAAAATATTAGTTTCATGGCTAGAATCTCATGTCCACACCAAGATTTCTGCCGAATATAGCAACGAAGAGCGTTACCTGGGATTTTTGAGTTTATTGCTAGACAATTTACCGACGACCGAACACAATTTGGTGAGCTATGAGGTTAGATTTGAGCACACTGATTCGGTGAAAGCGTTGGTACGAAGTAGACACCATCGGACCAATATTTCCTGCAAACTCTTCGTTTTTCCATCCGATCGATAATATGTTTTGTCAATGGAAGCAGTTTGTTCAAGCTTCTGCCCCTGAGAACCAGCAAGACTTGGTTTACGCGATGAATGAAGTGAGAACAGTGGTTCGTGAAGAGCACCTGCGCGATTACTTCAATCATTTGAATAACGACTGTGTCCGCTGCCTTCGCAACGATAGAGCGTTCTTTTAAGTTGTAGTAAAATGAAATTTGTGGTAAAATAAGCAAGAAGAAGTGAAAATGTTGCCATGATTCTGAAGTGTGTAAAGTTATGAAAAAGTTATTCAATTTTGGTGTGACTTGTGTCATCGGTAATTTGACAATTATTCGGTAGAAGTTGACAACGGCTCAAACGGCCTGTGAAAACCTGTATCGCGAGGCTAGGCTGCTGTAGCCAAGCGACGGTGAGGCTGGAGCTATCGAGAGTGCCCCCGGGTACAGTGCCCGGGGGGGGGGGGGGGTACCGGAACTCTAGATCGCTGTGTACACCGAGAAGGACTTTCTCACAAAATAACACTGCACTATTAGGAATATATTTATGCATAGCTTTATCATATGAACTACAAAAAAAATAATATACTCTTACTTACTCTAACTTAGTAGTCGAAGAAATAGGTCTTCTTAATATCTGTTTTCTCCCATTCTGATATAAATTTTACAATCAGACTCAGGAAGTTTTCAATAATGCACTGAAGTTTTCAATAGAAGCTCAGTTATTAATTTCATCACTGGATGATTGCGATAATATTCTCTTCCTTCTTCCAAGCTCATCTCTTCTCCTATTCCATTCTTCCATGCTTCTATCGCAGTATTCCCTCCTTCTACACCACCATCCTTAATAAACCTCTCCGCTGCTCTCGCTATCACCATCACCTTTGAGAAGATGTTAGTATCGAGATCAAGTCCTAGAATACTAAAAACAAAACCACTGTTACAGAGAAAACAAAGTAATTCGCAATGAAGATGCTTACGGTGCACTACGACGAAAGATATCAAGCTCTTCTCCTCTTAGCAGGAATCTGCTTGACATTATCATCATCTTAGACAACAGAGTGGTGAAATGCAAATGAAGTGGAGTGGACAGACAAATCTTCAACGCCTCCTCATGGCTGAGCGCTATCTTCTCTGCCTCCTTCGCTCCAAACATCTTTAATGCTAACCATCCTATATCCTCTTCCTCCTTTACTTCATCTTTCATCATCCCTCTTTCCCTTTCCCTTACCATCCCTTTCCTCAACGCTTTTCCCATCTTCTCCAATGCTTCTTCATATCCCCCCAACTCTCTCAACACATCCAACTTACTTCCCTCCTCTACTATCTCTCTCAAGAATCTATGATAGGGATTGCTGATCTCCTCACAAGACTTAGCGAGAGCCAAAGAACAAGTCAACTCTGAAGCTTCCTGTGAGACTCTTTGTTTGTCTTTTCCCATCATCGACAA
The DNA here is from genome assembly GCA_015145745.1 of Poterioochromonas sp. DS. Lineage (NCBI taxonomy): Eukaryota > Synurophyceae > Ochromonadales > Ochromonadaceae > Poterioochromonas > Poterioochromonas sp. DS. Next base: position 14,483 of record VKHI01000600.1, read on the forward strand.
TGTCTCAGCCTTGTCTACAACAAATGCTTTGTGCACTTCTTCATCTCTCTTTCGACCTTCAATTCGGCTCTTCAGAGTTTCCTTTTCTTTGGTTATTTGTTTCTTCCCATCTGAAGCTAATCGTTTCATTGCTTCGTCATACTTCTCTGGCCAAGCTTTAGTTTCTAGCACAGCAGGGAATCCCTCAAATAGATCAATCGACTTCTTCGTTTCGTAATTCAAGTCTGCCATAAAGAGGGAGAGCATCTGCTTACAGACGTTAAGGATATAGGATTCATGGAGATGAATCGTCGCTTCATGAATAGTTGAATTGATCACTTCCAAAGAGTGAAAGCCTAACCCCTGAGCAAACAGGTTGATCTTTCTCTTGATAACTTCAGGTTTCATCCACAAAACCTGAGGATGGTGGATCAACGAAAATCGCATCTGATTCGAGCTGCTATCGATGATGGTAAACAAATATTTTCTCTCTTCAAGTCTTTCAATCATGGAACTAAAGAAAGGTTAGGATAAACTAACCTACTCAACTAACCGACAGCCCGTTCCTTTCCTCTGATGACAAGGATAGAGAGGTTTGAAGCATAGACAGCTTTTCTTCAACCTCTTCCATCGTATTATGTTCAAGAACTCCATAACTCCACTCGTTGATAATACCTTTCTGAGCTCAGGTTGTCGTAAACTTGAGATCGCGGCTAAGATTGGATGATTTAGTTACGAGTTTTGAGAATCGTCTAGGTATAAAACGGTCGTTTTCTACCTTAGACGGTGTGTTGAAGTAAAAAGAGGAAGCAGTAGCGTGATGTTACGGTGGTGATTTCACGTTACTTACTTCACTCACTCAATGACTATACATCTCTCTCATCCAAGATTACAAAACAAAACCATAATAGAGTGAATCATTTATCCATCATAGACCAAATAACAAAATATCTATTATATTTACGTATTAATCAAACAAACAGCTAAACCAATCCAACAAAAAGGAAAAAAAGGAAAAGGACTGAAATACTTGGCGACAGAATGATAGAAAATGCTATTAACTACAAAATAATAATATACTCTAACTTAGGCAATATATGCAGGGATTGATATACATGCTCCTATGTTCCGAAGGGAATAATCTCAACAGGCGGTTGATGGAATCTCTTTTTCTTTTGCTTTTTTTCATCGATCGTATGAGACAGTAATCAAAGAGTAGATGGCAAATTCAAAAACTATATGAAAGGAGAAGTAATTAATAAATCATATTCGATATTACTTTAGCGGCTTTCAGAGTTAGGATGAAATAACATCTGAAGATCGCCTCTCCTCCGTTCCTTTCTCTGCAGGCGTCGAGTTATTACTAGCATCCTTCTTAACATCATAAGATTCTTTAACAGGGATTTCTTCAGCGACAGTATCCACTAACAGCATCTTTGATGTTTGAGCCTAAGCGAATCTCTCTCATGATATTACTGGAATGAGAGGACTTTTGTTTTAAATCCAATCTAATTTTTCCTTTGCTTCATTGCTCAAAATATAGCTCTGTCGGCATTGCTTCACTTGTACGACAACTTTTAATCACAGTGATATCACCGGCAAGAAAAGCAAATACAAGCAAAATATAATTAAAGGAGGTCTCGATCGAAGAAAACAAATAGAATGTTGCGACAGAAAGAATAGAATAGAAAGGTCGGAGATTATTCGGCTTCATTTTCTTCATCTTCTGCTTCGGGTCATTTTTCTTGCTCAAAAGACTTGAAAAACACTTTCATTACAATAATTTCCTCCTTCTTTATCATTGCCCTTGCAAGGTAGTGCTGGAGGAGGAGGAGAAGAAGAGGCAGGAAATGTCTCAGGTGACTTCTTCTCTCTACTAAACAATTACTCGAACAATCAAAACAAGAAAGCAAAAAAACAAAAATAAACACAAAACCAAAACCAAGAATTTGAGAGGCGACAGACTCAATGGCGAAAGTGGTATAGGGCGATAGAAACAATGAACTATGTGAAATGAGAGAAGAATAACTACAAAAAGAACAATAATTACTATGTTTTCGAGGATTTACATATTCTTTTTTCCTAAGGGAATACGACAATAAAGGAAAGAGAATCCATCAACAGGGGTTGATGGAACCTCCATTCCTTAATTTTAGTTTACTTTTCTAACAAAGTCGTCGATATCAAACGCGACTGTATTATGAATGAGCGAACATCATTCAAAACTCCCAGGGAAGCGAAATCAACTACATCTGTCTTCTTCACTCAAACTCCAAGGAAGATCAGAACTATCATCATCATTATTGTTATCATCATAATCCTTATTACCAATAGTATTACTACTGTCTTCGTCATGAGAAGAAGACTTAAGGTTATAAGCACTTGGTTCATCATCGATGGAAGAAAACAAAGATATTAATCCTTCTGTTTCATGATCTTCTTCTTCATCTATGAGAGAGTCCTTCTTGTTTACCTCACCCACTTCAACGGCACTTTCATCACAACCATCGTTAGAGCTTATTTGTGGTAATCTCTGCACTTTCAAGGTAGTGACTGGAACTAACGGCGGAAGAGGTGCAGGTCTCACATCATTCCTCCTCTTTCTCCAATCATTATCCTTAACTTCTTTCCGAATCTTCTTATTTACGGTCGAACAATTAGCGATGAGACAACCAAGAAAGGTGCAGGCTATGAGCAGCCCAACCACTGACCCAACATCCCATGAGGTAAACAACCAAACAACAGCATTTAACCCTGCTACACTACTATCAGACGAGACAGTAGATGAAGAAGAACCCGATGATGGATATACAATACTCTTCGCACTGATGTCATAGCTCGCATGTGAGGACAGGACGATGTCGATGTTTTGTGGTTGTAAGGTGAAGGTGAGAGGTACAGTAGAGTAGGACAAGGAGGTGCTACTATAAGACCACTGAGACAGATCTAACACGTCACCCTTCCCTTCATCGAAGTCTTTGATGACGATTGTCACTCCATCAGAGGTAGATGGAGTGATGATGTAGTGCTTCGCTCCTCTATTCCCAACAATCATCACTTCTGACGATGCTTCCACAATAAATACCTCCTCACCGTTACTACCACGCACCACTGCCTGATCACCACTCACCTTCACCATCTGACCCTGTGACGACTGACTCAATGAAGGTGTGGATGTCGGGTGCCAGATTGGCTTTGAACTTGGGCTTGGGTTGGGCTTCCTGCTTGGCTGTCGATGAGCTCGACTAGGGGAGAGGGTAAAAGTTGGACTCAGGGAAGGTTGTGGTGACGGTCGAACGGTTGGCTTAATTGTTGGGCTATGACTTGGTCGAGGAGATCTTGGGACGGTCGGCTTCGATAAAGTCATACTCTGAGGTGATAGACTGTCATGAGAGGATGGTTGAGTGGTGGTTAGGGTTGGGTGTGAGGATGGGAAGTTGGTTGGGGAAGAAGATGTGGAACCTTGCGTGGGTCGAGAAGTTGGTAGCAGGGTGGGAGGGTTTGATGTCAGAGTATTCGGAGGAATCACTAAATAAGAACTCGACTTGCTGGACTGCCATGTCTGATAGTTCACGATCATCACGTCACTGTAGCCATCTCTATTCACATCGCCAACACCCATCACAACGATCCCTCCACCCACTATCATACTCCCTAACTTAGAGGTGGTGGAGGAGGTAGTGGTGGTGGTAGTAGTGGTGAGGTTGGTGAGGTAGATGCGAGTGAGGAGATGTGCATTCACTCTACCGTAGAGAAGGTATGACATCTGTTGAGAATAACCCTGCTTAAAAGGAGTACAACCTATGATGACGTCTTTTATCCCATCACCATTGACGTCACCAGCATTAGACATAGAAAGACCAGCGAAGGAAAAGCTCGGCGAATAAATCGCCGTCACATTATAGCCGGCACTCCCTCTCACTCCATTCACCACCACTGTGACAGGTGTTGACGTGGATGTCTTCTGCCCATAAATTATATAAAGAATATTTGCACCATTTGCACCCAATGCAGTGACTATGACGTCATCATATCCATCTCGATTAAAGTCTCCTAACCCTGACACTGCTACGCCAAATAAAACGATACTCGCATCTGCCGAGACCGAGACCGATAGCGTGATCCCACTACTAACACCTCCTTTCAGGTAGTTCTCAAGCGTGTATGACGTGGCATCGATCGATGATTTTCCAAACAGAATGTAGGTCTTGCTAGAATACACAGCGCTTATTACAACATCCTCTATACCATCAGCATTAAAATCACCTGCTGAAGAGATCGCCCAACCTAAACCTGA
>VKHI01000601.1:2024-18616 GCA_015145745.1 Poterioochromonas sp. DS
TTCGAAGACCTTTTGCAGACTTGGTACTCAGGCGGAATTGCCTTGTTTTGATTGGGGATGAATTTTCATCAGAAACCGGATTTAGCGTTTATCCAAAGAAGAGATGATTCAATTTAGTATAGAAATATACTAGACCAAGCTCTTTTGGAAAAGTTCGATGGTCGCCCCACTCACACATTCAGTTTCCTTCATGACGGTTCGTCGATACATATTTCCCACCCCACCAAAGTTTATTTAATTAAGAAGGACGCATACATTTTAGACTGGCCCCCGCGTTCACCTGACCTAAATCCCTCAGAAAACGTCTTTGGTCTGTTGGCGCAACTGTTTTATAGGGGGAAAGACAAGATTTCTTGTATAGCCGAATTCAAGGAAACGAAACAGTAACAATGGATGAAAATCTCACTGGAAAAAATTCGTTCTTTCGTCGCCAACTTAAACTTTAGACTGACCAAGGTCTTAATGAATCATAGTCGATGGTATGTTGCTTAACTCTCCGTCTATTCTAAAAATGCACCAAGTAATTCTAAATAGCCTGGCGATTTTTTGCCCACCCTTTATAGTAGACTCTGTTTTTCCCTTCAAAACCTTTGGTACTTGCTCAAATCTGACTAGTTATGGAGTATATGGTATGTATAGGGGATATTTCCCTCACTAACGCCAAAACGGCATTTTCACTAAAAAACGAGAAAAATCGACTCGAAACCATTTTCGCCAAAATTGGCGTGGCACTTTAGTGGGACAACGGTGGCAACAAAACCCTTGCGTAAAATATTAAAACAAAGCCGAAACCATGGCGTAAAAAAGTAAAATAAAAACAAAATCCTTAACTGAAATATTAAAATGGTGACGACTTCCAAAGTACATCAGCAATTTAGCAAGGAAACATAGAAATTCAAGTAAAAGATTCATATATATCATTTACATTCTTATCAGTCACTTCTTTAGCTTGCAGAGCTCGTCCAAACTGCAAAATTCCCCCAGTGTAACAAGCTTTTATTCGATTAATTAAATCCTCTTTTTTTCCAGAATCTGATTTGCCTTCTAGTTTCAAGGCAACCCTAAGATAAGGAAGTGTAAGTGAAGAAAGTAAATTAGAAAACTTATCTTTGCCGTCTTTATTTTTCAATTTCGCGAGGCTTTTTTCGTACTTGGTCATACAATCGATAGCATTCTGTCGACCATTCTCGAGGATCGAATGAAACCGATTCTGAAATAACTCCAGATTATTAAAGTTGGGGCCTGTTTTATTTAAAGCTTTAAAGAGTCTCTTCAAGTAATTGCAAGAATAGCTTATCTCCTCCTCCATTTTCTTGGAGCCTAATTTCGTTTCTACTAATCTGGCTTCTCCAATTCCTAATTTGCATCGACGAAAATACGGGTGCTTTGATTCGACTTCCTTCGTAGATTCTTCCGTGTTATTTTCGTTTCCCTTATCACCATTCTCTTTCTCAATCTGCAGTTGTTCATTAGATGATAATGGTGGAGAGTTTTCCTTATTATCTTCCTTATTCTCTTGCTCATGATTTTGAGGCATACATTTTATAACTTGACCATGATTCCCTCGTTGTCTCTTATTGATTAGACTTTTGAAGGTGTTCGGATTTTCTCTTACTTGGGAACGTCATGATTTTCGCTTCAAAAAAGAAGAAACTTTCGAATTCAGGACGGAGATTATATTGTACTAAATTTAAATACGAATTAGAAGATCGAGAAAGCTTTTTATAGGAGCCTACCTAGGATCCGGCGCTGGAAGTGAGAACGGCAGTTTTTCGAAAACTAAATATCGTAACGACAATCCAAGTGGACCAAGTCTCAAAAATATCAATTGAAAGACATTACCAAAAGATCAAACAGCGAAATTCATTCATTCGTTTAATACATTGGAAATACGAACTACAGTTTTTCGGAAAGTACCTGCGTGTTTGCTCGAACTAAATAATGTAACGACAATCCAAGTGGACAAAGTCTCAAAAATATCAATTGAAAGACATTACCAAAAGATCAAACAGGGACATTCATTCGTTCGTTTAATACATTGGAATTAGAAAAATTGAAGTATCTCACTGAATTTATATGGGAGTTTCTTTTCGGTAAGTTTCGGCGTTATCAGTGTCCCAGTAGAAACAAGAGCATTTTACAATCAATCAACAATCAGATTGAACTGTTATGGGTTTAGGAAATTGTGAAAGAGATGAAATTGATGAATTATTACGTACAGTGAAATCAAATCCTGGGTTGCACTGTATTAATGCATTGAAGAAATTATGGGATTTAGCAGGTAAAGATGATTCCAGAGAAATCTTATGTCATCCATCATTTCAGTTACTCCCTAAGAGGGATATCAGAGACCTTTCATGATGATGAAATTATTATTAAACTGACAACAGGTATCTTATGGTATATATCACGTCATCCTGCTGGTAGGTTTGCCATCGGTTCTTCTGATAGTAGAATTGTTCCTCTAATCTTTCGCAAAGCCCATACTCATAATCCTGCCTATCACGATCATATTATAAATTTACTCTCCAATCTTTCTTTAGATGAACGTGTTCATCCAAGTCTTTTACAACCTGAGAATCGTTTCTTTGAATTCTTTCAGCAAGAAATGCAGAAAAAGCCTGACATGTACCAACTTTATAAAACAATTGCTGGTTTTACTAAATGTGCTACCAATGACTCTTTAAAAGTATTAGTTGAGAGTAGAATTCATGTAACTATATTAAATCTCTTTATCTCTGCTCCGACATTAGAAGTGAGTGAATGGGAAGGAAATGGTAATGGTCCACTCTCTTGGGCTCTTTCCTTTGCGACTGCCTTCTCTTCTATGCCTGCTGGAGCTGCTGCCATACGTCAATGGGGTCATCCTGAGCTGTTCATTGAGTTGATGAAGCAAACACTCATCGAAGGTATTGAAGCAGCGATGATTGTTGCTAATGTTTATGGCAAGGATGAATCTTCCGCGAATACTCGTGCAATCCTAGTGAGTCATACGTCTATCCTCTCTTTACTCGTTGATCTTTTAGATCTCTCTTTGAACTACTCTGAATCATCTGATTTATTCATTAAATATCGCAAAGAAAGGAAATTTGTATTTGGTTTTATTCGTCTTCGAGATATTACTGCTGCATTAAAGCATCTTTCTGTTAGTGATGCAAATAAAACGATTATGATGGAACAATGTAGTTCACGTCTATTGTTGCTCATTTCTCCCATTATTAAAGCGTTTATTCAAGATCGAGATGAATATCAGCAAGTTATTAATGCTTCATTCCGTCAGATTGTCTCATTCGGTGGAGGTGGGAAAGATTTAGATAGTATTGAGAATACATTGGAGCTATTAGTTCAGTTATCTTTCTTTTATGAAGATGATGATGATTTACAGGATGCTTTCATACAAGCGCTCACTCCACGTTATGATCTTACTGATCTCTTGTTACAGTTGATTAATCTACCAGATACACGAAGTTTACCATATGAAGCTAAGAGATACTGCTCAACGTTACTCGGTCGATTGACAGCTCCTCGTAGGAAACCGTTGGTGATGAAGACTCCTTCTAACCCGCCTTCTGTCCTTCGTCCAATGAGTTCAATAAAGGAAGGAGATGAAACAAAGGAAGAAGAAAAAGAAGTTGCATCTGGTGAAAAGTCCGAAGGAAATGATAACTCAACGTTAACAACTTCCCCCTCGGTTACAACGATCTCTAATCTGCCCAATCAACGTCATGTCATATGTTAAGCTATTCCTGGGCAATGAATAAAGCTCTTGTGATTGCATTAGGAAGAAAGTTGAGGGAATTAGGATATGATGTATGGCGAGATGAGGAAGGATCGACGTTGCTTCCTGCAATGTCAGGTGATATAGTGGAAGCAATGGCAGAAGCCATCCAGTATAGCCACACAATGATCATCTGCGTGTCACCAGAATACAAAGAAAGTCCTAATTGTCGAGCAGAAGCGAAATATGCTCGAACAAGACAACAAAGAAATGATTTGCAACTATTGTATGTTATGATGGATGAGAACTATCGTACACACTCGTCACAACAGGTCGTTGATGGGTGGCTAGGATTTATGATTGGCGCTGATCTGTGGTATCCTCTTTGGAGCTTAGATCAGTTAGAGAAGACAGCGACATCCTTATCTCAACTTATCGGGGATAATGCAAAGGCTGTAACGGGAGTCCCATTAATGCGTAATGATTCTTCATCCTCTATTTCATCTGTGCCCTCTGCAACTGCTAACAATTCAACACACCCTGCTCCTGCTCCTGCTCCTGCTCCTGCTCCTGCTCCTGCTCCTCTACCTCTACCTCTACCTCTACCTCTACCTCTACCTCTACCTCTACCTCTACTTCTGAGTCTGTCTCAACCACCAGCGCTTATTTCTCCTGTGGAAACAATTGTAGCAGCACCTGTCACTCCGATCTTGAACCAAGAAAAAGTAAAGATCCGGCTGCATTGACCGCTCTATTGGATGAACTAGGGGTGTATTGTATGATTGATTTTAAAGGACTTGAAAGAGAGTATTATGAATCAATTGCTGTCTTACTAAAACCAGCAGCACAGAATAACTTTAGAGTTACTGTGAAACTTGTTTGAAAAGCGATTTGATAGATTAAGAAGTATTATTTTTGTATTTAGTAGTAGTGTTTAGTTTGGTTCATGGAAAGCTCTTTTTCATTTATCTTTTGTCTTTCTTAAATCTCAAACCTTCTTTGCTTCCTACGTTTCAATAGGATTTTCAGCTTTATAATTTATGGGAATCTCTGCAATGCCTATACTCCATGAACTAACGACCTCCGTCTCCAAGCTTCACTTTGGAATTTTCTGTATGAGATTCAACCATAATTTTCTCATGCGAAATAGTCCACTTTAAGGGAAAGTTCTAATCCGAACATTTGAGATCCTGAATTAGTTGCTTTAGAGGAAGGATTAGAATCGCCACGCTCAGACTTTTCACAGATATTCCGGTTGCATGCGATTTAGAAGTCCTTTTCAGGATCTCAAGCACTGTTTCTCAGTTATTTTCTTTCGAATTCCTTGAATCTTTCCACGCTTTTTCAACCTTATTTTATATCCTTTTACTATTTACCCACAATTGATTCATTGTATAATTGCCGTGAGTAACTTCTTCGAACCATATCTCCAGCCTAAATCGAGACGAGACTGTATCAGTTCAAATGCCAAAAATGCACATTGGTTGGGACAAAAGATTTGATTTATGTTACTAAATAGCAAGACTGAGGTCCCTCTTGAAGCAACAAAACAACAACCAAAAATAGATTTATTTTAATTTCACTAACTCTTCTATGATTGCGACGTGGGTGATATTGATAAGTTTCTGAGGTAACATGCTTCAGAAGAAGAAACATACACGAATGCAAAGCAATGTGTGAACGAATTTCTTCCTTTCCCACACAATAACTTCGAGAAAATCCCTCAGCTTCTAGGGAAACTGAAAGGTTTCAGTACAGTGATTGGATGAAAGAACCCCAAAATTTTAAGCCAGCTCTATCCTCGAACCAACACCTCTATCCTACGTATCATCAACAGTATTTAATAAACTCATTTCTTGTTCAGCATCTCTTTCCCTCTCCTTCTTCCCAGTCCGATCATGACTAAAAACCCGATGTATCTCTGGACTATTTCGATTATTAGGACTTCCATGACCACCGCTATGATCCTTTGTAGCATTTAATAAAACATAACGATAATAGAAAGAAGAAACAATCGAAATACAAATCCCTAATGCACCTCTACTTGTTAAATTCTCTTTAAATAATACCATTGCACATAATATCTGTATAATTTCTTTAATTTGTCCAAATACACTCATTGTTAATGATGATGTTAATCGTACTAATTTCACTTCAACCACAATTAATAAACATGCAATAATCCCACCAAATACACATAATAGACATGCATCTTTAAATAATTGTTTCTTTGATAAAAAGGATGATTGAGCAATTTTTTCTGCTTCTAATAAGAAGACAAATGGTAAGATGGAGAAAACACTAGCAGGTGAGAAGCGATATAATGTTACCATTACAGATTTTGAATGATTATCACGAAAGACTAATAATTGCATTAATGCCCATCTTAATCCACTAGCTAAAGCTGCACCAAAGGCAAAAGAAAATCCAATCAAATTAATACTAAATGAGTTTGTAATCGCGACACCAAGTCCTACAGTTATCCCTGTCACAGCAAGAAGTAATTGACAACGGAAATCTTCAATCCCTAAGACAACACCCCAGAAGAAAGTGAAAATAAGTGATGAACCTTTAATGGTTGTTACAGTAGTAAGTGGTAAATAAAGAATCGAAGAGTTTCCAAGGACTATATCCGCTGCTGTGAGAGCACCTATAGGGAAAACAACAGTGAAGAAAGTACTCCATGGTAACGGTTCAATCTTCTCCACGGATGGTGAAAAGGACCATATCCTAGAAATGGTAAATTTCATAATCATATGTACAGCTGTAATAAAAATTGGAAAATTAAATCCTCCATGCCATTCTTGCATGAACCATTTATTAAATATTGTTAATGATAAAGAAATCGAATACCATAAAAATGCAATCGACAAAACGTCTATACTATATTGTATTCTTAGAAAATGATCATTTTCAAGGAGATGCTCACAACATCGGAGTCTTTTACTCCATGTATTCACAAAATAGAGAAAACCTTGACATAATACAGCAAAGGTGAAAAATAGAATTAATAAAAGAAATACTAAGTTTTCCATCTTTATTTATCCTCTATTTATGTGTTACTAAAAAACAACTTTTCTCTACCTAATTGGATTGATAGGGTGCAACCACTCTTTAACCAAACACAAGAGCCGTTAGAGGAGTAAATTCTATCTAATTTCAAAGAGAGATCACACACCCTTTACTTCAATCAAAATAAAAAACTAAGGATTCCAAAGATAAAACTTTGCTTTAACAATAAATCGTCAAGGAAATCGCTCAAAATATGTTGTAGTTTGTATTAATTGATTGATTGATTGATTGATTGATTGTTATTTATGTTTGTTATATGTTATAATCATCGTTCAAAGCAACCGCGTCCTCATTCTGCAAAGACTGTCTCTTCAGTCTCTGTCATTGTCATAGATGAAAGGAAGAAGATTGATAACATCTTTACTATCATCTTACTCTCTTTTCTTTACACCCATTCATCGTATTCACTCAACTAAATCCTATTTTATATTTAGTGATCATAGGCTTGCTCGCTCGACTGGATTATTCTCAAAATTTGTTAAGAAAATGACAGAAAAAACTGAAGAATTTGTTCGTGATGTGATTGCAGTAGATGTTGATGAAGTATTAGCTCAATTTATGCCAAGTTTAGTGAGTTTTCATAATGATGTTTATGGATCAACCGATAATTCCTCATCATCATCTCCTTCATTGCTTACAGTTGATTCCTTCTTTAGCTATGAGTTTCATAAAGTTTGGGGTGGGACACCATCTGAAGCCTTTGCAAAAATGGAAAATTTCTTTGAAAGTATTCATTTTAAAGAAAAGATTTTCCCAATTCATCAAGCATATAACATATTATTACAATTAAAAGATGATTATGAATTACACATAGTAACAGCAAGACAAGATCGATTACAAGACATTACCAGACAATGGATTCAGAAATATTTTCCTAATATTTTTGATAATAATATTCATTTTGGTAATCATTATTCTACCTCTGGTAAGAGTCGTTCTAAGAGTGAAATGTGTAAAGCTATTGGTGCGAAGTTATTAATCGATGATTCGTTAGTCTATGCTTTACAATGTATGAAAGAAAACATACCTGTGATTCTATTTGGGAATTACGCATGGAATCAAGTGAATCCTAATATTATTAAGGATTATAATCCGAGTATGATTGGTATGGCGACTACTACTTCCTCCACCACCTCTGATCACAATACCTCTCTCACGACTGTCTCCACTATCACTACCACCACTCCCAGCAATCCTCCACCGGCGAAAGGGGATGGTATTAATGACGATTTAGGCAATGACTATCGCGCCAGTGATGTGGAGAGAGTGGATGATGTGAAGGTTGTGAAGTATAATGGAAACCTCTTCACTGCTCCTGCTTCCACCATCTCAGATAAGATTGTATACCGTGTCACTGATTGGGGGAAAGTTCAACAACTCATTTACCAACTATTCCCTCCTAAGAGATCATTACATACCTCGATCTACAAGAAGCCAGTGAAGTCATTGAATGTCTTCGCAGTGCAGTTATGCTCAGTGAATGATAAACTACAAAACCTTCAAAAGATACAACAAACACTTGATGAGATTTCTTCCAAACATTTCCCATCGCGAAAGACGAGGGACCCTCTTGAACAGCTGGAAGAAGAAGATTCAGAAGAGGAAGAAGTGAATCTTGTCTGTCTACCAGAGTGTTGTGTGTTTATGGGAAAGAATAGTGAAGAGACGTTATCTCAGTCAGAGACTCTTGACTTCTCAGAGGGAAATAAGACAAATATCTCTCCAACGATTGAACTTCTCTGTGATCTTGCTAAACAACATCATATCTGGCTTTCTATTGGAGGTTTCCCTGAACGAACACCACAGAATGAAGAGAAGATGTTTAACACTCATATTATGATCAATCCTTCAGGACAGATTGAACCTGATAGTCTATATCGTAAAATTCATTTATTTGATTGTCCATTAGTGCAATTACAAGAATCAAAGTTTACTGAAGCTGGTAATAGTATGAAAGTATTAAATCTTCGTGGATGGAAGATTGGTTTAAGTATTTGTTATGATGTCAGATTCCCTAGTTTCTATCAAAAGCTTAGAGAATATGGAGATGTTGATCTTATTCTTGTGCCATCTGCTTTCACTGTCCCTACAGGGAAGGCACATTGGGAGGTATTGTTAAGAGCTCGAGCGATTGAAACTCAGTCGTATGTCATCGCTGCTGCTCAGTCAGGACGACACAATGAGAAGAGAGAGTCTTATGGTCACTCGATGATCATCGATCCTTGGGGCAGTGTCGGTAAGGATTAATCTCTTATACTTTCATTGAAACCTTTATTAATGATTCTTCATTAGTTGGACAATTACAAGGTGAAACATCAGGTTATTGCTATGCGAAGCTTTCGAAGGATAAAGTGAAAGAAATTCGAGATAAGATGCCTGTTTTAGTAAGTTGTTCCCACTTTCCACAACATTGAAATTACTGATATATCCTTTGTAGAGTCATGTTCGAAAGGATGTCTACAACCTATAATCGTCTTTCGCATGTTTGTCGTTTAATTGATTATAGTTTTCCGAATAGATGAAGTATACTGCTCGCCCTTTCTTTTATCTCTTTCCTTTGGTATAATTGGAGTAGATCCCTGGACTATTTGACTCAATTCATTCATTCAGCTAACATAAGTATCAGCGAAGATATTCCATAGAGCGACTTGTCCGTCCTTTGAACAAGAAGCGAAGACAGCCTCTTCAGACGATCCTCGCTTTCCAAATCTCACAGATAAAACAGCGTCACGATGGTGTCTACAAACACATCAATAACGAATGGAAGGTATCAGTGATAAGTCATGTCTTACCTAAATATCCCGAGACATTTCATCTTCTTCCGATCGAATAACCTCACTGTACCATCCCAGTGACTACTCGCGATGATTCGTTCATCTGATCTCATTGTAATAGAACTAGTACCATTTTGAGGGAAGGAGATTCTCTTGTCCTCTGTCCAATGAGGAGTAGCTGCGGTAGCGTCTAATGAATATCTTATAATTTGAGAATCACCACCACCTGAGAGCACATGAGACATGTTGCTTGGAGTTGCCGCGACAGCAAATACTGGCTCGGTATGCTGTCTTGACATCACTTGGAGGTTGGTCATTGTTCTAAGATCACTGATGGCCACCGAGCCATCCTCATGTCCACTAACCACCAGATAAGAGCTTCCCTCATCACGACTCGCCATAAGCACGGACATCAGCATACCCAGTGACTGATCGCTTAATTTTTCGACATCAATCCGACCTACATGTTGGGTGGGTGTTCTAATGTCCCAGAGTAATATCTAAATTATTGCATGTCTAAGTGAGAGAAGTTTACAGGAAGTAAAGATCCACGCTACCTGAGAAGAATGATCAGCTGAGACAATAAGATCTCCTCCGTTGGAGGATACATTACAAAAATGTTGACAGTTAGAGCGTAGAGTGAGAATCTCTTGTGTTGTGTGGAGGTCCCATAGTTTAATGCATCCTTCTCTTCCTGATCTAAAGAGAGAAAATGATCATGACTTGCGAGCAAAACTATTAGAGACAACACATACGTGATCGTTGATGTCGTATTGATGCATTGTATAGTCGTAACTGATGCAGTATGAGCATTCCATTGTTTAATGATTTCAAGACTTTTCATATTCCAATAATACAACGATCCAGACACATCCCCTGAGATCAATCCATGATTCTCCCCAACAAAATCAATGGAATTCACAGCACTATCATGTCCTCTGAGCACAGAGTAAGGGATAGGTGCAGGTAATTCCTTCGAAGCTCTTTCAACCTTCATTCCACTGACAAGTAATCACGTCATCATACTGCAAAGAAGACTCTTCGACATAGTGTCAGACATTAGAGACAAGACAACCTTCCTTTCTATCGCTATTGACGAGGTTGACAATGAATCAAGGGTTATTGTTATGCCTAGGGTTTATTGGACTTGCATATGTCCTGGGATTTCATCCAATGAATCTTTCTTGGAAGAAGTCTGGGTTAAAGTTGAAGTTTGATGATTCGTTAGACACGTTCCAAGAGATTGCTAATCCTCGGCAATCGTTGATACAATCTATTCAAAAATCTGTAATATTACCCTCAATTGTAACCCTTGGTAGTAATGCAGCATCTGTCACAGCTGTGCAGGCTGAGGAAGGGAAGAAGAAAGTCAAGAAACCTAAAGTACTGGAGGTAAATCCCCCATATCTATCGCCTTTAATACTTTTATTTCTTCGATTAGACCGATTTAGGCATTAAATATATCGAGCTGAAGAAAGGTTCTGGTGCATTCCCTGTCGATGGCGATTATGTCGTCATCGCTTATAATGCTTTCCTCTACAATGGAACTCTCTTCGACTCCAGCGATGCTAAGGGTAGAAAGCCAATTTCTTTTCGAATGGGAAAGAAGCAAATCATTCCTGGTTTAGAATCGGTCATCAGTTATATGCAACCAGGAGGGGAGGTGACTTGTACTATCCCCAGCCAATATGCATATGGTGAGAAGGGAGTTTGTGTGAAAGATGGAGAATGCCTGGTACCACCAAACGAAACTCTCAAATACTATTTGAAATTGATAAGTGTTGGTAGTGCCTATAATTAGGATGATTGGTATTGGAAAACTATTGTAAATAAAAACTAATATGAATGTATTTAATTTCCTCCGATCACATAGATTATTAATAAAGAATAGATATCATCATTATTTTTATAGTTCTTCCTCATCACTATCAACAAAGGCTTTCTTTGCTTTCTTTCTTTGGGGAATGTTTAAGTCTTCGTCATCTTCTTCTTGTAGTTCAGCTGCAGTATTTGTGTTAAGTGGTGCTGCGTCATCCTCACCATCTTCATTATCTTCGAGATCACGCTTTCGCTTTGTCTTCTCTTTCTTCTCCTTCTTTTCTCTTTTTTCTCTCTTTTCTTTCTTTTCCTTCTTTCTTTTCTTTTTATCTTTCTTGGAGGATGATTCATCCTTCTCTCTCTTCTTCTTTGATTTCTTTCGATCTTCATCACTATCTGCCTCACCTTCAACACTTTCCTCATCTTCTTCATCTTCTTCGACTGCTTCTTCTTCCTCCTCATCGTCTTCAACAGCTTCTTCCTCATCTTCTTCTTCATTTTCACTGTAACTATCCTCTTCGCCTAAAGATTCACCAACATCAGATCCATCAGGAGAGAAATTGTCACGCTCGTCATCCAAGTCGTCGTCTTCCTCAGCTTCGTCATCACCACGCCGACCACGCGACTTTTTTGAAGGCTTTGGCTTTGATTTGAGATTAAATGCTGGTTTCGTGTCCTCTTCAGGTTCTTCAGCCTCATAGTCATTATCGTTTAAGTAGTCAGCTGTCATCGCTGGACCTCGTCTTGGTGCAGTATTAATCATAAAACTTCGACCTTCAGAATTCTGTTCACGCTGTTTTCTTAATTTTCTTAATTCTTCCTCTTCTTGTTTAATTAACTTTTGTAAAGTCTTTTCAGGAGCTTCTAAGATTGTCTCATAATCACGAATAGATATTCTAAGTGAGCAGAGAGAGGGAGAAGCATTACATCAAAGAGAACAACAAAATAATAATAAGAGAACTTACTTCTTTTCACGTTTATTCTTTTCTGAAATTTTCAAAGTCATTCTCGTATGAATCTCAGAGTCTAATGAACTCGGTTGTAGAAGGATACGACTTTCAATCGCTCCATTACATTCTAAATGAAACTTTTGAGCTTCTGTTTCATCTTCTTCATTGATCTGTTTTGTTAACTGCTGTTGGAAAACATAACTAAATAACAGAATTCAGGGATTCAAAGAATGAACACCGAAAGAGAAAGAGAAAGAGAAATCGGTTCTTACCAATTCTCTGTTGGAACAGTTTTCATCTCGAAAACAGCATCACCAACGACTAATTGTTGACTACCATCACTCCACTGTAATATTCTAGCATTACTTTCAATCTTATCCTGTTTATTAAATCGATATCGAATGACAGCAGTTGTTGCTGCATCAAATTCTCGCTTCTCTTCCTCAGCGTTATAATAACTTGATTCAAAGGGATTTGGTTGAATCTTCACAAAGTTAGGCATACGTAAAAAGATTGTCTTTAATTTTGGTTGAATTTTATATGCTTTCGGTAGGTTGAGTTGCGATTTGATCTTTGAACGGGTTCTTGTCGGATCATTGACATCAGTAACAGCTTCTCCAAATATCTTATCTAATTCATTTTCCTTGGGTTGGGAGGTTGTGATCTTTTCATCATCAATATCCATTTCATCTTCTTCATCTGATTCTCCAAGTAAATTACTCAAATCAGCATTTTTCTTTGGAGCTGAAGGTTCTTCATTTACATTTTCACTTGCAAATTCTTCCTCGTTCAGCCCATCCTCGCCAGTTTTGGGGGCTGATTCATTTAAAACCTCTTCATCTTCATCATCTGACCCTAACAAATCCTTTAAATCAGACATTCTTGCAGTCAAACTGTCTCCAAAAGAGTTTTTGCAATGAAAAGAAACTAATTTCACACCTCCTTTGTAAATCTCGAGTTTTATGAAAAACGACTTATCCCTTCGATATAACAGTCACTTCATGAAAGTGGAAGAGTCGAAATCCGCTGAAAGGAGATTAAGAAGCTACAACTACAACATCTAGTCTACTGCTACTGGGATCTTCTGTGAATCTCTCAAGATATTTATTATTTTTATATAGTTTATCATCATGTCGTGTTTTTTTACTGGGAAAGCGAAGGAAATTATTTTGAATTCACCTGCGAAAACAGTGTTGCTCAGTGGTCCAAGTGGCTTTCTTGGCTCGAGAGTGTTTGAATCAATACTTCACGCTCAAATGATGCGAGCAGATGCGGGGCTTAATCCAGGAGAAGTTATTCTGCTGTCTGGAAGTCCAGGGAAGCTCATGGGAAGACTATATGATAAATATGGAGCAGATAAAATGAAAACTGTTCGTGCTTCCCGAGTCGACTATTATAGCCAACATAATACCGAAACTTGGATTGATCATATTGGAAGTTTAGGTATGACTGTCATCCTCCTTCCTTGAAATAATGGTAATCTTTTTGTCTTGTTAAGGCTGTGAGGGAGAAAATGCAGTGTTCCTTAACCTTGCAGCAGTTGCGGGACCTATCGAAGGAAAGCCAGAGGCTATGATGCACATCAATTATCATGCCCCGGCCGCAGCAGCAAAGGCTTGCGAATATCTTGGTTTTGGTCACTGGATTCAATCATCCACGCAAGCAACAAACTCTGAGCGAGCCGGACAGGTCAGTAAATTTATCTTTCATGCTCCCTTAAATTAATCTCCTTCACAATAGGTGCCGTACAGTCGCGCTAAAGCGATGGCAGATTATGCATTGGTGCGCACTAAGGTACCGATCACGGTGGCGTGTCTGGGCCTACTCTACAGTAAAGACGATGCGACGATCGGACAGGAAAGAAGTGGCCAAAATCTTATCAATCTCATTGATCTTGCGCTTTTACCGCTAACCCCAATCATGGTATGCTTATGTGCATTGTTCGGTATCCCATCTTATTTCTATTGTTAGGGTGATGGCAGTGCACCTTTACAACCTCAAGAGATTAAAGATGCTTCGATTAGATTTGCCTATCTTGCCTTAACAGATCCTGCGCTCCGACCATCACAACCAATTTCACATCGTATACCTCAATCTCGGTGTAAATCATTGGATGATTTCCGTTATTATGATGCAGTAGGACCAGAGACAATGAGTATATTAGAAATGTTAAAAGTCTTTGCTGAAGCACAAGGAAATAAATCTTTTCGACCAGTCTATATTGGATATCGTAATATGGAACAAGTATTAAATATTCAATCATTAGGTAACTTGAATCGTCAATTTGTTTCTTTATTACGATCAGAACAAGATGCTGCAACACCTTTTATTGGTGATCCAACAGGTTGGGCTGGTCTTATTGATTCACCATTATTAAATTTAGAAGATGCATTAAATATGAGAAATCAACAACAACAAGATCGACATCGATCTAGAATGTTTCCATATCTTTCGACATTGTATTGGGTTTATAAACATCCTAAAGTTGTAATCCCTGGTATTGCTTTATCTGCTGAGATACTTCATTCTTTTCTCTTTCGAAAGAATATTCCTTCGAGCGATAAGAAGAAATTTGTTACAAATAATGGGAATCATCATTCTCAAGCTCATCAGAGTGACAAGACAAAGTAAATTTAACAACATACAAGCTGTTTGACAACATATTTCACTTCACAATGATTGATGTAGTGGTGAGATGGAAGTGGCATCAGTATAATTTGTTTGTTTCTTTGTTACCTATTTTTTTCTAATCAATGAAGAGTTTTGATTCAATTTTCTCTTTCTTTTTCTTCGTGTTCACTCAGTTTCTATGCTTTTTGATTCATTTGATGGAATGAGATATGTTTTGATGTCATTCATACAATTTATCTTCTTTTCAGAAATTCTCCTTGTACGTAGAAAGAATAAGGTTATTGCTTAGATAGCTGGAAAAAAGAAAGAAAGCAGAGAGATGCTCAACAGAAAATGAGAAAAGAAGATACTACACAATAAATTGAAAATTAAATAACTAACTAGCACTCTCTGCAATCAAATTCCATTCTGAATTGAAAGAACCTTTTTATAAACTTTTAGATTGAAAGGAAAATAATGTTTGATATTAGTTGAGGGATACCGTAGAAGGAAAGAGGTTTACTTCCTTCGTTTATTCGAACATAAAGGACAAATCCAAGAATTCTTTGGTTTTCTTGACAAATTTACACAAGGATAATGAAACCATTCAATTGGACAATCTTCATTATCACAAGCAATCATTTCACCATAGGCAACCTGTTTACAGAGACAATAAACAGGTTCACTGTCATCCTTCTTCAGTGTCTCACTGGACTCTTCCTTGCTTTCTTCGACCACTCCTGCTGCCTTTCTCTTTCCTATTAACGACTCTGCCTGTAATCCATCCTTATTTTCAATCGGTATTGTTACACCACCTTCTATTAATGCTTTTTCTATCCCATTCATTTCAAAGTCAATCGCCTTCACATTAACATCAATAAAATCATATGTTTTCACCGCTAAATCTAACTTCTTTGCACTTAAAATTTCTAAAATCTTTTTTAATTTCTGAATTTCTTCAACATCCTTTGGACATGTTGTTAAATCTTGAATTGGTAAAATTTTCGCCACCTTAGCATCTAATAATTCACTAATAATATCTGTAGCTTGATCTAGTTTTCCAATCCATTTCATCGACTCTACTGTTGCTTCATTAATTTCTTTCCTGTATGTCAGCGAGAGATTGGGGTAAGGTGTCGTTGTCGACATTATTTGTTGATGAAATGATGAAAGATCTTGTCAAATCGACCTTCGCAAATTAATACACTAGTAGTGTGTTAAATAGAAAAACAAGTTGATTCTTTTGCAAGAAAAATTAATTCAGAAAATCTCATGGATTTCTGAAGGAATTTCTCTTGTTTTTCTCAAGGTTTTTCTGTGGTGATCGCTGCTAAACAATCAATCAATTACTCTAATAACATCTCATAGTTTTAACCCTAAAACAACACAACAACCAACTCTAACACCATGCCAGGATTTGAATTTGATGAATTTTCCGTTGCTTTGAGGTAAGCTTCCTCGGATGGTTTTTTTTTTCGTTCGGAGCTAATTCCAGATCTCTTTTATAGCTATGTCTTCATTGCTCCTTCCTCCAGCCAAGCTCCAGTGAAGGCTGAGAACAAGAAGGAAGAGAAGAAGGCTGCTCCTGCTAAGGCTGCCCCTGCCAAGGCTGATGATGACCTTGACTTATTTGGTGATGATGATGAGGAT
>VKHI01000602.1:8076-18595 GCA_015145745.1 Poterioochromonas sp. DS
CGAGGTGGTCTGTCTCCAAAGTCACGGCCCTCTCTTGGGGGTCTATCACCGAAATCACGGCCTTCTCTTGGAGGTCTATCACCGAAATCACGACCCTCTCTTGGAGGTCTGTCTCCGAAGTCGCGACCCTCGCGAGGAGGACGATCACCGAAGTCTCTTCCTTCACGTGGTGGACGATCTTCTCCTTCACGAGCACCCATTCTGTCGGCGAAAGTTCTTTGCGGTCTTTCAGAGCGAGGCTCGTCAGCGGATCGACCAAACCCTCCAGCTCTGGAGTTAATGGCTAATTCGCGTGCAGGAGGAGCTTGATCTCTAGGCGCAGGTTCTGGTTGAGAAGATTTACTGAAAGCTCTTGACCATTTGTCATCAAGTTGTTCTGCTTGGTCA
Organism: Poterioochromonas sp. DS; assembly: GCA_015145745.1. Lineage (NCBI taxonomy): Eukaryota > Synurophyceae > Ochromonadales > Ochromonadaceae > Poterioochromonas > Poterioochromonas sp. DS. The sequence goes on from VKHI01000602.1 coordinate 8,464, forward strand.
TCTTGTCTCTGCTGACGACGAGCGTAAGTAGTAGTAGCAGCACCCCAAGTTGATTCAGTTCTTGGAGCACGATACTTTCCAGATCCTGCATTGTCTGATGTTTCAGTGGCACCTCTCCATGCTCCTTCACCATCACCTGCTCGGCGACCAACATCAGAAGCTGGCGGTAAGTTTGTTGCTAAACCAGAACTCGCAAAGGAGGATCGGCTGTTGTTGTTATCTCTGTTAAAGTTAGGTCTTGACATCTCTAATAAGTAGTGTTTGATTAAAAAATCCTTTCTTTGATTTGAATTGAAGAGAGATAAAGGAATGATCGTGAGATCAAAGCGAAATGAATGGAGGAGAGTAGAAAGTAGCTTTTCAGAAAACTTGAGTTCTGGAAAATCTAACATAACAAAAGCAGAAGAGTTTCTTTTTAATTGACGTTCATCTTGAAGAAATCAATCTTAGACTTGGACTGATTTTAGATATTCATTAAAGAAAATGGCTTTCCTTTTTCTTGTCCTGTTTGCATTGTTGTCTACAACTTCATCGTTTCTTTCTCCATCAGTGACCAAGCGATCTGTGGTCTCCATGCATTTTGACGAAGCAGTTACTGGAAACCCACAGCTTTCAGCCAGTTCACTTCCAGCAGATCGTTACTTAGCGACGAATAGGTTCAATGTGAGAGAGGGGTCCATGGCAAAGTTTGAAAAAAGATGGGCTGATAGAAAAAGTAGACTTGCACTTTTACCAGGATTCCGATTCTTTACTCTGTTGAAACGCGTTCCTGCCTTTGGAATAACTTATGACAGCGAAGAAGGAAATTACGTATCTTTTACTTATTGGGAGACAAAAGATAATTTCGACAGCTGGAGAAAGGGCGATGCGTTTAAAGAAGCTCATGGAGGTGGAGGAATAGTAGACTTCATCCGCTTGGTCACCACCGCACTCTTTATCGTGAAAGGTTCACCTAAGCCTGCGTTCTATGATGCATTGCTCTTCAAAGGTGGCGAAAGAGTGGCCTTTGATGCTGTTAATGGATGGCGTCAGGTCAATGCGGATGGAGTTAATCTATTGCCAACAGACATCTTCATGGCACAAAACAGATTTAAAATTACTCCGGGAAAAGAGGTAGAATTCGAACAACATTGGGCGAACAGGGAGAGCAAGCTGCAAGATGTTCCCGGATTTTTGGGGTTTTCACTTCTTCGTCGAGATGCAGATAAGGCAGACGATGGATTCAATTATATTTCTTGCTCTATTTGGAAGGATATGAAAGCCTTTCAAGCATGGAGGGAATCGGAAAGTTTTGCCACCGCCCATTCTTCAACCTTTTCGGGAAATAGACCGAACTTTTATGCTGAACCACCAAAGTTGGCCTTTTATGAGGGGAAACTTAGTTTAGCAAATAGTAATGGAATTTAGTGACGCTACTTTCTTAGCTCTGAGGTTACATCAGCTTTATCTCTTTCTGAGGAGTTTCGTCTGCATTGTAATTTAAAGAAAAAGATTTTCTTTTTCGAGGTTTCGTATTTTCGAGCTTCGCAAAACGAGCCGCTGGATAACGGATCTACTGCCATTGTTCGGGCTTCCTACAAAAGATGCCCCAACCCACACTCTTGTAACAAACGACTCTCAACTGATTCGCTTATACTTTTCTGTTGCAGACGCTCCTACTAACACATTTGAGGGGTTCTTCCATTAGGGATTGATTTTCAAGCAGAAGGATAGACAGAAGATATAGTGGGTTTGGAGGAAGCAAGAAGGAATCAGTCAAAAATGATGAATGTTGATCAAGCCGATGCGATTGACAATTTGATGAAACAAGGATTTACAAGGGTCCAAGCCATTAAAATCTTTTATGAACAGTCTTTAGCGAAGTATTATAAGAAGCAATATCATGGTGACGATAATTTAGGTTTTGATCAGGTTAGATTGATGACTTCATACATATTCTCCCATTTTCGCTTATCTCTTACCTAACCACAGACTGGTCTGGTGAAAAACAACGTACAACACTTCAATGCATTGGAACAATCTCATTTAATAGAAAAACCTATTAATATTCTAGGTCGCAGATTCTCTAAACCAGGAGATCCAGGACATGTAGAAGGTGAAGAGGAGCATTATGATGGACTGCCTCCACATCACCCACGAACATTCGTCCAACATTCACATTCTGATGGGGACGGGGATCGGTCTCCTTCTCCCTTATCGCTTGATGTAAGTGTGTCAACGCTTGTAATGGAAGTAGATCGATAAACGTCCTAACCTTCACCTTCGAACAGTCGTGCTTTAAAACTATGCCCCAAACCGGTGAACTACCCCATGACATTCCCGCTGAAATCGTCCAAACACCTGCCCATGTACCAAGTCAAGATCATTTTATTGCATCATCAGAGGTAAAATCATCATACTAATAACAATTGCTGGTCTAATCAGATATTAGGAAAAATATGAAATAAAAGCCAAGACTGTAGCCTCTGAGGATGTTTTCCCTACTGTTGAATTCGAGAATGAAGTGAAATATGAAGAAGAAGATAGCTTATGTGGGCCTGATCCAACAATCTCAAATGTTGCCAAATTTTTATCATCATGTGATTTTACAACAGAAGAAAAACAAGAATTTTTCTTTTTATTAAGTCAAGGAATGAATATTGATGAAGCAAGTGATCGTATTTATCATCAACGATTAGAAAGATCAATGAATACTTTACCACCTGCAGCAAAGGGTAAATTAACGCAGGAAGTTCTATTTACAACGATCAATTATGATAAAACCAATAAAACTACTGCATCATCGGCTAAGTCAGTACGTCCACGGTATCCATTAAGATTACATGGTTTTAGTGGTATTCGTGATGATGATTTACAAATGTTATTAGATCGTGGTTATACCATTGAACAAGCACAGTTTTTATGTGATTTCTTCTATGAGAATGGTTTAGATTTCTTTCAAAAGTTTTATGCAGTAATACCTGAAGTTTTAGGTGATCGTGCTCCATTTGCTGCTCCTCATAATGAACCGTCATTTGTTCCTCCTCGAAGTCACTCGTCAACTCTTTCGATTAATACAGCTCCAACAATCAAGGCCGGAGCTTCCCTAACTGGTAAGGAGAAAGCTGCTCCTGCCGTTATTGGAGATCAAGGAGTTGCTCACATTGTTGGAGGTGTAGCAGGAATGAAGGTTGGTCATCCCCAATCTCAATATCATCAATTTCAACAACCGGTGGAAGAGGAGGATATCATCGTTGATGCTGAAAGTGTCACAGCTGATACCTTAGTTCAATTGAAACGATTAAAAACATTTGCTCGAGGTGGATTCAAATCTAATTTTTCGATAGAGAATAATTGTGCCGTATCAGAGCATGAGGCGTTGAAGTTAGGTCTGATTGTCTCTCAGCAGGAGGCTGATTATGGTATCAATATGTATGATGCTCTCATGCCTTCAGATGAACAACAGATTGAGAAGCTCATTCGTACCGGATTAACTTTAGATGAAGCTATCTTAAAGGTTTTTGAAAGTCGTTTTGGTAAAACAAAGTTAGATACATCCGCTTTAAGTCCAACGAACGGTAAAGGTAGTTACACGATACTGAAAGATCAATCTCCAGCACCTGTTCCGGCACCAGTCACGGAGTATGAAGCAGCGGATAAGTTAGAGTCGGAAATCGCCTTGTTAATGATGTCAGGGTATACGAGAGAAAAGGCGGTGAAGATTCTATTAGAAAGGAAGAAAAAGGAACAACAAGAGAGTAGTCACCCCTCGTCTGATGTTGGTTCGACAAGCTCTTTGAACTCCTCATCCGTTCCAAGAGGCAGTGACATTGGAGGGATGAATTATCCTTCCTTAGCGAATGCGAACGTAAATAGTAGCCCTCAACGGAGATTGACGCGAGAACCCAGTCAAGAGCGTATGGAAAGAGAAGCATTGATGAGTCAACTTCCTCCTTCTGCACAGAGGAGGAATGTGGCGAATTCAAGTCCAGTGCAGAGGATGAGAAGCAGCGTGAGCGATGATCGAACTGAGGTTGGGTTTTCTCCTGCTCTGAATTTAAGATCTTCTTCCGGCACTGAAGCTCCTTCGACAAATACTCCCAACCAGCGCTTTAACAGCGAATACGAAGCTATGATCCACCATCAATTATCAATGGATCCTTTCAGCGCATCCCGTGGGACTCATAGTACCAGTCATCACAACCTACCTTACATTCCAGGTGTCGATACCAGACGAACTGCTGCTCCCACTCAAGCATATGATACCTCTGCGTATGGTGGCGGAGGAGCTGCCAACATGAGAACTCCAACAAACTACCGCAATCCTCCATCACAAGGCAATTACAATAGTCCAGACTATTATCAGCCACCTGTTCCATACCCAACCCCAATTCAAACTCATCAACCACCACTTCAACAACCAGTCAGTCATATTTATCGAAATGAAGAGTATCGGAACTTACGTGATATTCCATCAGATGAGAAAGCTTTTAGAATAGGAGTATTGATCTCGCAACAAGAGGCTAACTTTGGTACAAATATGTATCAAAGCATTCATACCGCAGATGCTGGAGAAATGACGCAACTCATTGCGCGAGGATATAATGAGGATGAGGCAGCTTTAATGTTGTTTGAAAGAAAGTTTGGGCGTACTCCACCTGTTCCTGAGACAATGTATGTGCCACAACAACAAAGAAGTCCTCTTCCTCCTCCACCTGCGATATATGAACAGTCTGGACCTGGCGTGGTCAGAGTCCCTGGAACTAATAGCAATGGAAACCATGGTCGATCTCCGGTGCGAGTACCCAGTAGTAACAGCATGCCTCGATCTTCAGGTGGATCGGGTACGAGTAGTGCGAATAGAAGTTATAATAACAGTCCAACGATTGTTGTGAATAATGCCTATGCTGCTCCACCCAATAGTGTTGGGGTTAGTGGCAACAGTCCTCACACACCTGTGCGTGCACCAGCTGTCTATGCTCCCACCAATACAGGAAGTCCTTCAAGTGCAGCTCGACGCGGAAATCCTCCAATTCCTCCTTCACAGCAACAACCCCACCCACAATATGGAAGACCAAACATTGCACCAACAACTTCCCAACAAAATATGAGAAGAATCCCTTCTTCGCATCAACAAACAACACCACCACCTGTGGGGATGATGAATCCATCAGATATTAGTGATATTCATCCTAACGATCTTCATATGCTCATTGGCATGGGATTCTCACAGTTTCAAGCAATCCAAGCACTTCGATTAAAGAATTATAATGTTCAGTTAGCGGCAGAATATTTATTAGAACATTAAAGAGATGCGTCTTTTGTTATTAAGTTACTTTTATATTCATTGGATGATATGAAGAATGACCATGATGTTATTCATGTTCTTTACTTCGTTAAAAACGAAAGTTTCATTTGTAGATAGAAAGTTTCATTGTAGTGTATTTATAGTGATATTATAGTAGTTAGGTATTGTTTCTTCCTTACTCCCTTGATCATCATCGAATCATATTCCCTCCTCTCGCCTGTGTAGTGTTTTTTTGCTTGTAATATCGCTTTTCTCTCTTCTGTTCGTTAATTTCTCCTATTCCTTGTCTTATTTTTCTGCTTTTTGCTTTCTCAATTACTTTTCACTCGTTCATATATATCTTCTACTACTTCTATTCATCGCCAAATATAAGAGCGTCTGTGTAGAATAACGAGTGAGAGTCAGAGTAATGTGTGTCAGCATAGCAGTTAATTTGATTTTAAAAAGGTCTAGCTGAGATTGATTAATAATAATTTTCACTGTTAATGGAGATCAATAATACCTGTTTTCTTACTCACACACTCCATTTCTTCTGCTATCTATCTGAATGAATGTCTATCTCTTTCTCTCATCTCAATTCTCTCTTTGTTGTTTCCCTGTTCTTTCTTCTGAACCGATGGTAGATCAGAGTAATACTCCCTACCAGTCATTTATTACAGTTGTTCAGAAAAGTGAAAGAAGGATAAACAATGAATATGTCTTAGGTTATTCTTTCTTATCTTATGCCTACTATTCCAATGATTGCATGACGTTGTAAATATACTAATACACATTAACTAACACACATCCTTCTATTCTTCTTAATATCGAGACGTAGCCAGTGGTCGATGGGTATTATGATTATTATTGTTGTTATTATTATGATTATTCTGATAATTGTTGTGGTTTCTTTGATTGTGATTGTTGCCATTATTGTTATTGCGCTGATCTCTGTTATCCCTCCCATCTCTATTGTCTCTCTGGTACTGATGATCTCTAGATCTTGATCTTCTTTCATCTCCTCCTCTTTTTCCTCCTTGATGCGAGGATGTTGGAGGACCACGACTGCGCGAGCTGCTTCTTCCTCGAGGTCTGTCACGATCTCTTTCTCTGTCACGATCACCACCGTCTCGCTGTCTATCGTGCTCGTAGCCTCGATTACGTTGATCACGTTGATCTCTGCGATCGTCATTGCGATGCATGTGATGGCCATTACCACGAGTGTTATCAGTGAGCATAGGAGGAGAGTTGGCTTCGTCTAAGACATGAGGGCAAAGTCCCCACAAAATAATAGAGATTCTTCCTACTGTAACATCAACGTCAACCTTCATCTTAAATCGTTCTTGTTCTTCCTTCTGCTCCTCTTCAGTAGTGTAGTTCACACCATGTTTCCATTGAATATTCACTACACAAATAAGCAATAAGATGAGCGAAGAGAAGGATGTCATCAGAAGGCGTACTTACCATCACGACCGAAAGAGAACATCATCCCATTCGTTTGAGGGAAATAAATTTTCGTATTATTCTTAGCATGTAAAAACGCCAGTTCTCTAGTCACACCAAACGATACACCAACTGTAATATTTTGATTTCTCGCACGTTGTGGATTAAAAGCAGCAGAATCATGATGAAATGGTTTCCAATCAGCACAATCACGATACCAATTAAATCTAGTACCAACTGAATCATTTTTAATAGAAAAATAATCAGAAATTTTCTTTTGTATCATTTGAAATGTTTTTGATTCTTGTGGATTCTTTGATATTAAATGAGCACCTTCATGCCAAGAGATCCATTGAGAATCTTTCACATGTCTTTCTTGGATTTCCCTCATCTCATGAATTAATTGATTATAGATACTCCAATCATCTTCATCACAGAGGAAATTTGGAACAACAACAACATCATCATGTTTTAAGACTTTCCCCCACTTTGGTTCAGTTGGCTTTCCGATGATCACTCGGAGGTCTGGACGGACTAAAGTGCTACGAGGATCAAAGGATTCAGTATTACGACCTTGTCCTGATGACTTTTGAACTTTTCTTTGTGCGTTCGTGGCTCTGAGACGAGGATCTTCGACATGATTATTATTTGTCCCATTCTGAGCATTGGATTCCTTCTCATTAGATTTGTCCACTATCACCTCGCGAGGTGAGATTGTTTCCTCAGGATTCGAGCGAGTATCAATTTCGTTTGTTGATGCTTCAACGGTGTCCATTTTGTTTGTTATGAGTTATGAGATATACAACAGTATTGAATGTGTTGACAAGTTATCAAATCAACTAAATTCAAATTTGAAATTCAAAAAAGCGTTTTTTCTTGAACGTAAGATTCCTAAGTTAATTTACTGTAGAATTAGCACGAATTAGCATCAGACTTGACTTGAGGATCTTTTCCCCTCAACCTTTACTCCATTCGTTCTTCCTTTCCTTGCAAAAGAAGATATGGACTTTTTCACATCTACCTGCACATTTTTTATTATAAAGAGATTGAATTATTAACACTTATTGGGAATGAAACTACATTAACAAATTCTGGTATTGATGAAAATGATGGCAAAGTTCTGACTCAGTTGAAGTCAGTGTCATTTACTGAAATTGTGAACCACGATAACAATCGAAACCAATCGAAACCAATTCTGATGATATATTTGCTTCAGTTCCTACATTCGTTCCATTTCAAATAGGTCCATGTGTAAAATAGCAGCAAGATATCGTTCGATAATAAGAGTCTCATTCTGTTTACAATTTTCTAACTGAAAGAAATGATCAATGATTTATGAACTATTAGCCACTATGATCTAACCACTATTACTAACACACCTTGAACATCTATCTCACTCTTCATCAAGGAACTTGTCTAAAGATCTCTTTCCTTCTAAATACTTCACCATATCTTCATATCTTGTTGGAATGATCTATTCACAGTCATTATTAGATAAATATATTTTTACACTGATTCTCCTTTCTCTTACCGTTGGTAATCGCTTCTCTGTGTCCATCTTCTTGAAGATGTAGTGCATCTGATTTGTCTTTGTTCGAACAATATTCAAAGGGCTGATATCCACCGCCTCCACCTAGCATAATAAATTACAATAGTCATATTACGATCTATTAAGATAGATAGATCTATGATCTTACCTCTACAACAACATAGTTGTCTCTTTGATAGATGACAGAGGCAGTGAACTCAATAATAGAGCCTAATTTCACAGGCTATGCATGGAAAGAACTCCGATGTTAATTCAAGAGATGAAAAACAAGGACTTCGTCTTACCTTGACGAATTGAATGTCATCAACGAAGATAAATCTTGCATTCTTCTCTCCCATATAACAAGCAGCGGCAACCCAACCTAACTCCAAGGCAGTTCTCATTATCCACCCACCAAACACTCGACCATAGACATTACGATTCTGCAAATGCATGAATTGAGTGTTCTTAAAGACTAATGACTTCATCCAGACACATTTCTCTTCTGGTGCGGTTGAATTACATGGCTGAGTCATGTGTAATGAGACTAGCTCATTCGCTTCTTGGACTCTCTTAGACTTTAAATACATGTCGTGGATGATGTTGATCTCTTCTGGAATAGGAGGTTTTAGTGCCAATGACGTTGCTGACTTCTGCTTTCTTTGCTGTAGTCGTTGCTTCCCTTCTTCGAATACTCCCTTCAACTCCTCTGTCTTCACGATCATACCAGGGACAGTGGCAGCTTGCTCACCACGTCTAAGAAGACAGAGAGATAGATGCATGAAAATAAGTAATGAATAAGCGAACAGCGTGAAAGGATCTCACCTCGCTACCATGATGAATTGAGTGTTTCCTACGAGCACAGGCTCTCCACTATCTTTGATAGAGATAATGTCAATAGTCACCTCGAGCGATGATCTTCCGACATAAGTGAGGTAAGCTTGAAGCTTAATATCATTCATTAAACTTATTTCTGAAACGATTTTCATTCTATCGACACTGGCTGTGACGATTGGCATGCCTCCCCATCCTTCGTCAGTTCCTACATGACGATAACAAACATCAGCAGCCAAGCCATCTAGGATCTCAAACAGCTTCCCATATCTCAATGACTTCTTATCTAGCTTTACTAAAGTGTTCCTAAGGGTTTCATCACCAGAGAAAGGCAAAGTCAGCTCGATCCATGAATCATCAAATCGTCGCTTGCCAATTTTATCATCAGAGCCTTCGTAGTAGATTGGTTCAGGGACACAAAACGATACAGATGCAGCTAGATTTTCAACAGACGCAATATTTTTGGTGTTGATAATGCTCATAGTCATAGGAGCAACACCATTCACAACAGTCTTTAACCATGATGATCGAATATACTCTGGTTTTTCAAGAAGCCTTCGACTATCTTGGAACTTAGTAGTACTATTACCTCTAATACTTCCTATAGACTGAAAGGAGATCCTATTTCTGAGTCGTAACATTGCTATATTTGCAAGGAATGAAATGATTGAAGAGGCAGAGAAATCAAAGAGAACATGGAACTCGTGCACTTTGAAGTGCATTTGTTCCCCAATCCTTCAATCGAGTTAGCCCCGACTTTCATCATGTCTACAAGGGGAGGAAATTAGCCTTGGTCAAGGAGAAGTTTTGACTCCAGCTTCCTAACTGTAAGCCTGTCTTAGTTCTTCATTCAACCGCGAAGCACTACCATGGTGAAAGATCTGCACAGATGATCGTGAACCACTTAATCAACGAACTCACAGTCGACAAACGATGATCAAATAAATAGTTTTTTCTTATTTACATACAATTGGTAAAATGAAACACCTCTATCCGATTATTACTCGTACAAGTGTGAAAGCAAACGTCATTCCAACTCCCCACAAGAAATAAGACTTCAT
>VKHI01000603.1:0-18590 GCA_015145745.1 Poterioochromonas sp. DS
GATGAATCTCATTTATGGAGAAATCATGGGGCAGAGGATATTCAAGTAGTACATTATACTCACGGTCAAAAATATGACAGTCATCATGATTGGGGAGTTAGTGGATATCCTGAATCACGATATATTACATTACTCTTATATCTTAATGATATGGCGAGTATTGATGCAGGTGGAGAAACATCTTTTCCTAAAGGTGCAGAAGGTAGGGGAATGAAGGTGCATCCAGGGAAGGGCAGTGCCGTGATGTTTTATAACTTGTTAGAGGATGGCAATGGAGATGATTTGTCGCTACATGCTGCTTTACCAGTGATGAAAGGTGAGAAGTGGTTGGCAAACTTCTGGGTTTGGGACCCTAAAATTCGCCATTAGCCATAGCTAGGCTTAGTTTCTTGTTTTTAAAGTAAAAAAAATTAAGATCTCAAAGTGATCGTATTGTTTCTGCATCTCAGTGCTGGCATATTGACAATCAACATGCTTTGTTTGCTCTCATAATTGTGCGGAACATGTTCCTGAATATCATCTAAACAATGAAGATGCAACAATTGAAAGAATCACGCGCAGATAGCCCATAGGGACATCACCCTGTGAAATTAAATAAACAACAACTGTTTAGGTGACGTAAAATTAGCGAATTCAATATACAACCAAAGAGCGCGAAGAATGACCAATCTTAAGACCTGTTGATGTTAAATCTTCCTGAAAGTCTCCTTCTAACTATCTTGTCTTTCTCAGAAATACAAGATCGAGAGGAATTTGTGAGGGTATCTTCCGACGCCTTCAGTCTTTGGAAAAAGATTCGTTGGATTGATGTTAGCCTCTCAACTTTTCTTTATGGTTCACTTGAATCTCAGAAAGTAATTATCTCTTGGGTACACAATCCTTACAATCAGTTGGGTTTAAACTTATGGATTAGTTTATCCGATCCAGGGGCATTAGAAAATGCTCGAGATGAAATTCTTAGAGCATATTTTGAGGAGAATGAAGAGACTAAAGATGGTAAAGGTAAATTAACCAGAAATGATGAAAATCTGTATGATATGGTATTAGCAAATTGGTCTTTTGAAACCTTGGAAAGTTTAGTCCTTTCTTCAGTTGATGTTTTACCAATCTTTGAAAATTCTAAATTAAAGAAGGTGAGCTGGTTAAGAATTACTTGTAATGTTAGTGATAATTACGATCGCATTCGAGAACTCTTTGAATATTTTCGAATGAAAAATACTTCACATGCCCTTGATCTCAAATATTTGACCATTGAGAGTGAGCATTGGAAAGAAGATGTATTATGGACAACAGAAGTGGCCTCTCTTCCTGCTATCCCTGGAATTATAACATTAAGATTTGTATCTATTAGAATAACAAATGTTGATTGCTTTACAAAATTCCCACATTTGAACGAATTGGAGTTAACAGAATGCGATGTCTGTTGTGATATTAATTGCTTGGATAGTATTGATACACTGAAACTATTTGATTGCTCTCTGAGTGTGGGAAATATTTCTGGTTTAAATCATAATCGAAAAATTGTTATTTCTGGTTGTGAAGGAGTAAGAGACTTTAGTAAATCATTCAAGTACACAAAGTACATTCAACTTGATATGTGGGCTTGATGTGACAGTAGATTTAGGATATTACGAACACGCGGTACATTTTTCATTAACTGATGGAAGTCGTGGTACATCAGCAATGAAATTCATTTTACCTGAAAGATTAAACTCTCAATTGAAGAAGTTATATTTGGATCATGTTGCATCATTTACAGGTCCTTTACCACCTAATAACATTAGAGAGATCGTTCTTTTGAATTGTGTTAAAGTAAATACATTTGGAGGAATGGATAATATTCCCTTTATTGAATTAAGTCGACGCTATGCTACCATAGTAGAACTGAATCAACGCAACAAAAGAATCAAGCGATTAATAGATGTCAATTCGCGATGGCTTCAAGATGATTATAACTCTTTATCCTTTTGTGAATCATTATGTATTCACCAAAGGATTAATTTAAGAGAACTGCATTTACCTAATTTAAAAGAGCTTCATCTTCAACATTGTCGTGATATTGGTGATATTTTTAAAAATAGTGAAAAAGATCTAAGAGAACTTCGCTCATTACATATTATTGACTGTACTTTCGCTCCAGCTTCAGACAAAATATATTTTCCCAATTTAGAAGTTCTTGAAGCAGATCGATCATTTTTCATGGAAAATGCTATTATAAGTCCGAAACTACAGAAGGTTATTGTGAAGGAAAGAGAAGTTGCGTCATATGTCCCATTGGATCTTCCTCTAAAGAATCCTCAAGTTCAACCTCGTCCGAAGCCATCTCGAGCACATACAATTTTAAGGCGATTAACAGAGGATTCGAAAGATGAGAATGGTAAACATAACCATCTCGATTTTGATTGGTGGATGATGACAAAATCCTATCCTTTAATTTGTTGGGGTACATTGGGATTGTTACTCTTAGTCCTCTGTCAGTTTTGGCGGGTATTGAAAATTGGTACAACGTGGAAAGAATTCGATGAAATTCTTACTTTCATTCTTGCGTAAGCCACTCTTGGCAACTTCGAAAAAAGTCATGTTTGCCTCCGGAGTACTTCGTCGCTTGAGGAGATACATTTGCACGAAAAGGCGCTCGTAGTTTCCCGAATAGCTTTTTTCCATGAGGGAACGTTTACTATTTTCCTTCTTTCTTGCTTATAGCCTCGTGCCACCAAAAGCTCGTCAGTTACTGTGGTATTAGAGTAAATAGCAAACATTTCGTAGAAATTAGCAAAGAAGATATAATTGAATAAAAATGCTCATGTACTTTCTTCCAATTCTACGCCATATCTCCTAAGTTTCTTTTCGATTGTATTGTCATTTTTAATGCGAACTATCTTGTATTTCCACTCGAAGTCGGCAATAAAACCTCCTGGAAAAGGTGCAAATGAGATCATCGATTCAAGTAACTCTTTATTGTTTGCTCCGTTAATGGAAAGAGATCCTAATTGGAGAAAGGTCCTTTCTAACTTTTATGAAGGGGATTTCGTCTATAGTGGAAGCTGTTATAAGACAGCAGAACATGCTTTTCAAGCAGCAAAGATTTCAATTGTAAGCCAAGAAAAGGCTCAAGAGTTTACAAAGGAAAGTGGCTCCGCTTTAGGGCTGGGTGATGGAAATATTGCTCGAAAACATCGTAAACTGATCCTATTAAACGAAGATCAGCTTTTGGAATGGAATAAAAGGAAAAATCGAGTCATGAAAGAGATTCTATTTTCAAAATTTTCACAGGTTGACCATGCCAAGCAGATTCTTCTCGCTACACGAGATGCAGAATTGTGGCATGGAACGAGAGGACTAGCAAAAAGTCGTCAGTATATGCTGGAAGAAGTTAGAGCTGAGCTTCAGAGGAGTCAACCATTAACAAGTAGGAGTGATATCGAGCAAGATAACCTACCAAAAACGAAAAGACCTCGTTTATCAAGTTAGAACATCAACTTCTCTATTCTATTACTCTAATAAAATAATAAGAATTTACAATTTGAAATTTTTCTGGAAATAACTTTGAAGATCGATGGGATTGTTTGCTGAACGGAGGATTTATGTGAACGTATGAACATAATGTAATTGTAACCACTTTTACTCTTCGAAGGTTTTAACCAAACTATGAACAGAACTGTATGGTGTTTTCAATAATTCAAAAAAATGGAATACAAGTTCGTGTTTCTCTGAAGATGGTGGGGATCAAGCCTTTTCAAAGGAGCTGTCCGGATCGAGCAGCAAGAAAAGGAAAGGAAAAAAGAAAGCTTTCGTCGAATTTATTTGTGTTGTCATCGTTAGTGTGGTTACATGAACACAAGATTTGACTCTTAAAGCAGCAATTATCAAGTTTTTTCCAGCTTTTTCAATGGCTCAAAGGAGCATAATTAAGCAATGAATAAAAGTAATGTGAACTAAAACTACCAGAGGGTAAAAAATAGCACACACTACAGAAGGCAAAGTCGGTATAGAAGATGAGGTTAGGGAAAGGCAGAATATGGCAAGAATTATATATATTATCTACGTTCACTTTCAATTTACATATTTCAGTAAAAAGAAAATGATTTACTCGTCTTGCTTTAAGATATCAGAATCACCAGCGTCAGTGACAGAGACCATGGAGACACGGAAGAATTTACCGCAAGCAGTACCCAAATCACTGTTGTTTCCAGAGTAATGATGAACAGCACACTTAGCTAACATAGCATAGTACTCAACTTCACTCTTTCGGAGGGCAGGAGTATTGCTGGAGATTAAAACCATCTTAGCTTTACCAGAACGAAGAGACTTGATGGTGGTCTTGTAACCTAAGGCGGTCTTTCCGGACTTCATGACAAGTTGAATCTTACCGTTGATAGATTCAACAGCCTTCTTGGAGGAAGCTTTCTTGTTTGCTGCTGGTGCCATATTTTCTTCTTGTTGTTTTTGTTGTGATTGAAACCACTTGGATGATTATTGAGTGAATTGTTGCTTGGAATGTGTGGTGTTTTGACGCCATAAAAAAACTTGACTTTCCAAGAAAGAGAGAAAAAATCAAGTTTTGCAAAAGTCTAATAGTTCTTACTTTGAGGACGTGATTTAATTCAAGACAATTTCTTAATTTTGAAATTTAATCATTTCCTCACAGGATGAAAAAGAGAGGGATAATGAGAGCAAAATTGTTACGATTATCTTATCTATTAACCTTTCTACATTTACAGTTTTGTTATCATTTTAAAATATTTTCCTTTATTAATCAAATATCTCGTGTTGCAAGTTGGCAACAACGAAAAGTTTCGTCAAGGTTTTTAATGTCTTCGATGATAACCTCAACCAACTTAAAATTAGAGAAACCTTTATTGGATGATCGAATTTTTGAACAGTTTACTTTGCCGAATGGAATTTTAGTTACTACTGTGAGTGATACTCGCTCTGAGAAGAGTAGTTGTTCCTTGGCTGTTCGAGTTGGTGCATCTTCCGACTCTTTACCAGGATTAGCACACATAACGGAACATGCAGTATTTCTTGGAAGTCAAAAATATCCTGTTGAAAATGAATATAAAAAATTTTTAAATAAAAATGGTGGAGGTTCTAACGGTGGAACATCCATGGAACAGACGGTATACAAGTTTTATGTAAATGCACCAGAGTTCGATGGAGCTTTAGATATATTCAGTCAATTCTTTAAATCCCCACTCTTTGAAACACAAGCTATTACTAGAGAAATTAATGCAGTTGATGCAGAAGATGCTAAGAATCGTATTTTGGAGAATCGCCGGTTTTTACAAGTATTAAAACATCAAATCCTGCCAAACTCTGATTACTCCAAATTCTCAACAGGAAATCTTAGAACTCTTGCCTTTAATGAATTAACAACTTACGGTGAAGGTTTAAGCCAGAAAATTCGTGATTTTCATCAAAAATATTACAGACCAAGGGAAATGGCTGTTTCTCTCGTCGGACCACAAACCTCTGAGCAGCTCAAACAACTTGCTCATAACCATTTCGCTGATATTTCTTCCTTTGATCTAACCTCATCAGAAGTTCTAAACTCTTTAGATACGCTTCAAACAACTCCGAAGGAAGAGCAATCATCAGTATTCAAGAATTCACGTCATCAGGTGATTCGTATTAAACCGATTCGTGATTTACGAGATCTTTCGATTATTTGGCAATTTCCTTATTCAAAATTTAAATATAAGGAAAATCCAAGTCATTTACTTTCTTTTCTTTTAAATTATAAAGGTGAAGGATCTTTATTTGCTTATTTACAAGATCAACGTTATGCCACATCTTTATCCGCTAATATAAGAACACATTTCCCTGAGTTTACTTTATTTGAAGTTAGTCTTTCCTTGACTAAAGAAGGTTTAAATGATTATGAAAAGATTGTTTCTGCAGTTTATGATTATTTAGAATTAATTTCTACGCATCTGAATAAAGATGGAACATTCCTCAAGGAAGGAGATGACGATCAGCTGACGAGATTGTGGGAAGAAATGAAAGCAATTCGTAAGATTAATTTCCTTTTTGAAGAAAAAGCTTCTCCTTATGAAACATCACCAGAATTAGCTGAGAGTATGCTCGAGTATCCTTTACATGAGATTATGAGTGCTGGACGTTTATTGAATGATTTCCCGAGAAAAGACTTCCAAATTTATCTTGAGAAGATGTTAAATGACCCTTCCTATGTGATATTGCGATCAAAGGACTTTGATCATCTTCCAAATGATGAAATCTATAAAATTGATGAATTCATGAAGAAATTCGAAGAATTACAGAATAAAGATGAACTTGAAAAATGGAAAAGAGAAGGAAATTATTTCGAAAGGTTTCGTGTCTGGATGGATACTTGGCAGAAAAATGAACAACATCAAAAGGAGACCGAAAAATCTTCTTTTATTGAATATGAACCTTACTATGGTGTTCCTTATGAAGTTAATTCATTTAATCTATCAGAGCTTCGATCACGAGCCAGGGTTACTCATGAAAAGACGTTTCAATTACCTGCTATTAATCCTTTTATATCCTATGAAATGTTAGAATATGATAAGATTCTTGCTGAAAGAAAACAAGTCTGTTCTGAGACTGATGTGAATCACCAGCCAAATAGTGAGAATATTCAAGAGAAAGAAATGGATTGGAATGTAAACTCTGCGAAGCTGGGCATTCATCAAAATGGTGAAACTCAAGTGAAACCTCTTCAATCATCTCCTCCAAAGCTTTTAGCAAGGTTTCATAAAGACACAAGCACAGTAGAAAAATTTGATGTTTTACAAGAAACAGATCCTTCTTCATCGATGATTCGTAATGCTTTATGGTTTTCAAAAGATGAGATCTATGAAACACCTAAATCAACAGTGTTTTTCCTATTTAAGACCCCTGCTTCAGGTAATCGAGGATTCTTTGTGTCGAAGTCAATTGTTTAATCATTCTTTCTCTATTAGATGAAGTGCATCCTGTCTCTTCACTCATCACATCAATTTTTGATCAAATGATGATTCGGAAGTATTATCCTAGCTCTGTTGCTGGATTGAGTCACGGCTTTTCTCTCGGTCAGCAGTAAGTCAACTTATCATAGCTTTGCTGGCTTTCTTGAGTAATCGTTTTGAAGGGGGCTTGGACTTAGATATGTTGGATTCAGTAATAAGCTAGCCAAGCTTGCTGAGGTTGTTACTGATGATGTTTTAAATCTTCAAACAATCTGGGAGAAGGTAGATCCTCAACTATTTCAAGATATTAAGGAGAAACAGTTCAGAGCATTGCAATCATGTAAGACAACTCAGAATTTGTCTCGTGGCTATAATTGATTTTCCTCTTTCGGTGATAGGGTTTAAAGATCGCCCTGACAGTCAAGCGAATACTATTCTGTCATATCTTGTATTTCAAAACTCTTTATTACCAATGGACAAGATTGATTTACTCAATCAGACTGATCTTCCTTTCTTACAAGAACGTATGCGATCAATTGTGAAATCAATTCACAATCATATTGCTTATGTACATGGTGATTTGAACCCTTCAGATGCTTATGAATTCTATGAATCAGTGGTTAAGAAAGTTTATGAAAAGCAACAACACGTCTCTCCTGAAGGTGGAGGAAACTCTCCAAAAGACTCCTACGTCGAAGAACAAGAAAAGATTCGACGATTACCATCAACGATTCATCATCGAGTCATCTTACCTCCATTTAATGAAGAAGACCCAAACAATGCTTATATCCTCTACTTTCAGGTAACACTCGTCTAACTATTTGAATTACGATGAATTCTCCTTTCTTAGACTGAAAAAAGATCACCACAAGTCCTTGCCAAACTGCTGGTCTTGAGAAAGCTCCTTGCCGAGCCAGCCTTCAATATTTTACGGACTAAGAAGCAATTAGGCTACATTGTTTCCTTGTCAAGTGCTGATTTCGGTCGTGGTCTTCGCTCTGTTGGTGGTATCGAACTGAAGATATTATCCAAACGATTCTCACCAATTGCAATGGAGAAGGAAGTGGAATCCTTCTTGCAAGATCAATATCAACACCTTTTAAATAGTGTAACGGAAGAAGAGATTAAAAACCTGAAACAATCCATTATTACCACAATAAAAGATCCAATGACTTCATTGATCGAGGAAGGATATCATTATTATTCTCAAATTATCAATGAATTTCCATTTGATTGGAAAGATCAGATCATAGATGTTTTACAAAAAGAAGGAGAAGAAGGGGATAATCAAGGTATTCATTTAAAAGATATTCAACAATTTTATGAAGAATATGTATTTTCTCCGAATAATGCTTGTGAAGAAAAGAAGAAGTCACTTGCTATTATGATCTTTAGTCAAGAACAGATTTTAGAATATAATGAATTGAAAAGTAATAAACTTGCTGATAATTCAGTTGGTAACTTCCTTCAGCGTAATTGTCATGATTTTATGAACTTAGAGGAGACAAAAACCTTTCGTGATAGCTTAGATTTTTATTAAAACAATCAACTCACTAATTTGATCACAGAGTTTGAAAAATACTTTGAAATCTTCGAGAAAGAACTGATAAAACATCTTTCGAGGAATCTTTAAAAACCCAGAATCTTTCCATTGGAAATGAATAAACCCAAACTGCCACCCTACTGTGCTGTTTTTTCGCGCATTTTCTTGGAGGGAAAGTAGATGAATAGACGATGAAAACAATAAAATAATCTATAATTATATATGAAAGAAGAATGACCATGGAGTGTGTAATCTTTGCGATTCTTGCTACGACTTGCTTTGCTGATTTGAATTTTCGAATATACAGCTACTTCAACCAAGATCTTGTGACAAATGAAAATCCTTTAGCAAACGTTGAAGTTCATTGTTTTCTTCTTAATCGATATATTGATCCAATTTATGTTCGAGGCACCTATGGTAAGCGAGGTTATTTTGAAGGTCCAGTTATTGGTGGAACTGCATATGTGAACTATATTGAAGTTGGATACGCTAACCCGAAAGGTCTCACACCTACAGTAGGTGCTGGGATCCTCACCTACGATGCAAACTATAATGTAACAGACGGGAAGTTCTGGGCGTCTGGATCGCAGTCAAATTTCCAAGAGGGAGATATTTCTCCTTGGGGAATTAGCACAAAAGCAGGTTATTTCGGAGCTCAAAACGAGTGGACTGATGCTGAGATCGCCGAGCAGTTCTGCTTCTGGAATGTTACCGATACTACTCAACCGCAGAAAACTCGAGAACACATTTACTTCAAGCCCTGGTGGGTCTTGGGGGTCGCCAATCCTAACACCTGGTACACTTTGAATGTCGGATTTCAAGAGTCCTTCGGAGGAGCGATCGCCGGAGCCTATCGCTACACTTACTCTACCGAAGATTGCAATAACCTGTATGGCGGATGCAAGAAGGGTCGTGTGGAGTGGGGAATCTACTCTCAAGAGACGGCGATCGCGGGGTACAATAACTCGTTAGTGTTGGCGACGGAATGGAAGGCGACGTCAGGACCATTGGTGGGAGAGAGCGGGAGTGCATTGTATGCGTTGTTAGCGGGTGTAGATGGGAAGACAAAACAGATCGGGTTCTTCTGCAACTCGAAGCGCAATGTGGATTATCCTAACCTTCCTTACAAGAAGATTCTGACATCATGCTCTGTCGATTCCAACAACCACGAGCAACCTGACACGGCTGCGAATCGTAAGTTATCTCAAACATTGTTGAAGACCTATGCGAAGAAGGAATATTTGTATTGGTGGCGCAGTCTGTCAGAGTTTATCAATACTATCCGTATCATTGACGAAGGTAGTCAATTGACGGAGGCTGAGATTATGGAAGAAGGAGACAAAATAGCTACGACAGTACCTTCACCATTTCTTTCAGTTCGAAGGATGTTGACTATTGCAGCTTCTTTGTGGGATAGTATTTGGGTTTAACTTGACCCTTTTTTTCTGCTGTAAAGCAATCAATCATTCATTCGAATAAATATACTTTTACACTTATTCATCATTATTCTCTTTATTCGTTTGTTTCTATCTCGTAGTAGTTGCTTTTAAGCGTTAAGCTTTCCTGAATGATATTTCTGTCAAAGCTAAGCCATGGATTTTTTGTTTTTTGATAGATAGTTTTGACTTTGTTTTTCTTCAAATAATTGAACAGTTTGAATTCATGCAAATAAATTTCTTTGTTTGACTCACATAGATAATCAATAATTCATCGTGAATAAGTCGATGATGAAATTAATAGTAACGTAACTATCTTTTTATTTTTGACCTACTATACTTGAAGTATCTACGGAAAAGACATGTTCCCTTACGTATTTTTTCCCACTGAAATCTTTTCTTAAAACCCAAAACTTGAGAAAGATTTCCCGCACAACCTTCAACAACAAACGATCATCAACCATAATCATAAAACAAAAGAGATAATCACAATTTCCACTCTAAAAAAAAAGGCCATGTTTTTCATCAAGTTTGTCGTCTTTGCTGTCATTGCAACTTCTTCTATTACTGCTTTGAATTATAAAATCCAATTTTACATTGGTGAAGATGGTTTCCCGAATGGAAATTTTATAGGCTACAGAGAAGTCCATTGCTTTCATCTCGACAATGGAAATAATCCGATTTATGTTCGAGGTACTTACCATAACCGCGGTTATTTCGAGGGACCAATAGTCAACGGAGTCGCGCATGTGAATTACATTGAAGTTGCATATGATAACACAAATGGGCTCACACCTACGGCAGGTGCTGGAATTCTTACCTACAATTCACAATACAATGTCACTGATGGGAAGTTCTGGGCGTCTGGATCGCAGTCGAATTTCCAAGAGGGAGATGTTTCTCCTTGGGGGATAATCGACAAAGTTGAGTTCATCCCTCTTCCGCGCAGTATGAATGATGCTGAGATCGCTGAGCAGTATTGCTTCTGGGACATTACCAATACCGCTGGATATACTCGAGACCACATTCACTTCAAGCCTTGGTGGGTCCTGGGGGTCGCCAATCCTAACACCTGGTACACTTTGAATGTCGGATTTCAAGAGTCCTTCGGAGGAGCGATCGCCGGAGCCTATCGCTACACTTACTCTACCGAAGATTGCAATAACCTGTATGGCGGTTGCAAGAAGGGTCGTGTGGAGTGGGGAATCTACTCTCAAGAGACGGCGATCGCGGGGTACAATAACTCGTTAGTGTTGGCGACGGAATGGAAGGCGACGTCAGGACCATTGGTGGGAGAGAGCGGGAGTGCATTGTATGCGTTAGTGGCAGGGCCTGATGGAAAGGCGAAGCAGATCGGGTTCTTCTGTAACTCGAAGCGCAATGTGGATTATCCTAACCTTCCTTACAAGAAGATTCTGACATCATGCTCTGTCGATTCCAACAACCACGAGCAACCTGACACGGCTGCGAATCGTAAGTTATCTCAAACATTGTTGAAGACCTATGCGAAGAAGGAATATTTGTATTGGTGGCGCAGTCTATCGGTTTTCATTAATACAATCTTCGGCAATCATTTTTCCTCATTTGTAGAAGGAGTTGCTCCATTGGCGGAGGTTGACATGGTAGCTGCAGTTGAAGAATCCCCTGTGGAATTGGTTACTTCGACCTCTGGTCGTAGAATGCTGCAGGTGGTAGCTTCTTGGTGGGAGAAGATTTGGATGTAATAGAAATATTTTTAACGCGTACCATTCTTCTTGTAGCTGTTTCCACTTTTCTCTTTCATTTTAAGTTTTTGATGTTTTACGATTGAAATGGTAAATTAAGCTCTTAGTGTTGAAGGAAATATACCTTTTTTACTTTACCTTTTGGTGACTCAAAAAGTCATTTTGAGGTTAATATTCACATCGACAAATACTTCCATTTAATTCTGATGATTTCTAAGATATCAGTAATAACCAGAAATACGATGTCGATGAGGTTATCTCGAGCCAACTCCAAAGGAGAAGGATGGAAACCCTTCTTAGTTATCTAACACGTCAAAGACTGGCAAAAAAAAAATGGTGCAAATTTTATACCCGCACAATCTTCTTCCGTCCGAAACTCTTTTTCTCCCATGAAATTCTCAGTTGATTGAAGTAAAAAACCCATATCCAAAATTCGGAAATCAAGGTTTCTCTTTGGATTTCCCCGCAAAAACAACTGTTACACACAAAGCAAAACCAAAACAACAATAACTTCATACAACTAATAATAAGCAGACTCCTATTCGAAAAGAAAAAAAAAAAAGAAAGAAAGGGATCATGCATTTTTTGAAGTTTGTGGTCTTTGCTATTATTGCAACCTCTTGTGTTGCTAATTTGAATTATAAAATTGTTAGTTATCTAAACCAGGATATGATCAATGAAAATTATCATGCAAACGTGGAAGTTCATTGTTTTAGTTTGAATGATGGAGATGCTCCAATTTATGTTCGAGGCAGTTACGGTAATCGGGGTTATTTTGAAGGTCCGGTTGTTGGTGGAATTGCATATGTGAATTATATTGAGGTTAGTTACGCTAACGAAGAGGGTCTGACTCCCACCGCTGGCGCAGGGATTCTAACCTATAATGCGAACTATAATGTAACAGACGGGAAGTTCTGGGCGTCGGGATCGCAGTCGAATTTCCAAGAGGGAGATATTTCTCCTTGGGGTATTACAAGTAACAATAATTATTTCAACCAGCCTCCTTACGCATTGACTGACGCTGAGGTTGCTGAGCAGTATTGCTTCTGGGACATTACCAATACCGCTGGATATAATCGAGATCACATTCACTACAAGCCCTGGTGGGTGTTGGGGGTCGCCAATCCTAACACCTGGTACACTTTGAATGTCGGATTTCAAGAGTCCTTCGGAGGAGCGATCGCCGGAGCCTATCGCTACACTTACTCTACCGAAGATTGCAATAACCTGTATGGCGGATGCAAGAAGGGTCGTGTGGAGTGGGGAATCTACTCTCAAGAGACGGCGATCGCGGGGTACAATAACTCGTTAGTGTTGGCGACGGAATGGAAGGCGACGTCAGGACCATTGGTGGGAGAGAGCGGGAGTGCATTGTATGCGTTAGTGGCAGGGCCTGATGGAAAGGCGAAGCAGATCGGGTTCTTCTGTAACTCGAAGCGCAATGTGGATTATCCTAACCTTCCTTACAAGAAGATTCTGACATCATGCTCTGTCGATTCCAACAACCACGAGCAACCTGACACGGCTGCGAATCGTAAGTTATCTCAAACATTGTTGAAGACCTATGCGAAGAAGGAATATTTGTATTGGTGGCGCAGTCTATCGGTTTTCATTAATACAATCTTCGGCAATCATTTTTCCTCATTTGTAGAAGGAGTTGTTCCATTGGCGGAGGTTGACATGGTAGCTGCAGTTGAAGAAGCTCCAGCTGTACTGGCTTCAGCGATCTCAGGCCGTAGAATGCTGGAGGTGGTGGCTTCCTGGTGGGAGAAGATTTGGGCTTAAATGAATATCTGACAATGTTACAATATTCTGCTTTTCGTTCTAATTGTTCCTTACACCTAGTCTCAACCTTCTGCTTGTTGTTTGTGCTATTCTCCTGATTGTTTTCCTCTTTAAATTTATTGCTTTATCAGGAATGATCCCTCGTGTTGTGCTTTTCTTTTGTTCGATTGCTATGTTGATTTAATTGTTAACGAGTCCTTAAAATAAGCAATGTCATGAACTCAAAAAATATTTCTTAAGAAAACAATCTGGCCAAGAACAGAACTTTCCAGAAAAAACGATAATCGAAAAGACTCGAAACTATTATATTGCTCAACGATTAGTGCCTCCCATTCTTCTGTACTTGTTCGAATCCCAGCAGATGACAGAGAAAACTTGACTATCAGTGAGCAAGTTAACACTTGCTCAAATAAATGACGAACTTCAGATGCTGCAATCTCTCCTACTTGCACTCCGACAAACTTGCATCGCCCAAGCGACCCGAAGAAATCACTATCAGGAATATCATTCGTTATCAAATCAGTAATGTTGTCAGGTTTCATTCCCACAGAGCTTCCCTGCACAAGAAGCTCTTCAACTTGAACAAACCCTGTCGAATCTTTCAATAAATCATTGTAAATATGAACGATCTTGCAGTTTTGAAGTAAATGGATGTCATCGACGGGTTTACTATTATTGATGTTGTTAATTGCAATCACACGGTTTTCTTTTCCTAACCCTTTCAATGAATTTAATGATGGTAAATCAGTTAAATCAACAATAGAAATATGACTCATATTTAGACATGAATGAAACTTAGGACAATTTCCAATATAAACCTTTCTTAATTGATTATCTGGTAAATGATAAAAATTATCAACTCTTATAATAGTCAGTATTCTCAAATATTTTAACGATAAGAAGGAATCAGCGAAAGAATTTTTATTACGATAATTTTGTATATGTAGTGATCTCAATTGCTCACATTCATTGATCCTAAATTCTTCATCCATATCCTGCCTTTGTCTTGATAGATCAAGGAATAATTCATATGTTCTTTTGAAAGCTCTTTTCCCGTACTTCCTTATACCCGAACATTCCGCCACAGTAAGTTGATGATTATCAGTTAAAGGGGAAATATCTACTATATTAGGACATTGAATAAGTCTTAACTCATACACATGACTTAGACAATCGACATTCTCGATCCCTCGACAACCGTGGAGTGTTAATTGTCTTAAGCTCGTATATTCAGAAATCTTTAGATCTGTCTCCATCAACTGCGGGAAATAATATATTTCTAATTTCTCTACACCATGAAAGACAGGGAATGGCAGTAGTGCACTGTGTTCGCCTGGTAATGGTGATTGTCCGAATAGGACTAACTCTTTTAACTGAAGACGAGGACCATTATTGGAGAGATAATACAAAGTATCATTAATATCAGAATCCCAAGATGTCTGATGAACAACATGATTTGAATCAATAAAAAGTTGAATAGAATGTAATTTAGTCATTTGTTGACGAATAAAACGATTAAAATAACCAAAAGTTATTGTAAGTTGTTTTAATTGAAAATCTGGACATAATCCTTTATCCTGAACTAAAACTTGAAGATCTTCTTCTTCTCGTTTCGTCACAGGTTCACTCAGATTGAGACTAACATGTTTGTAAGGATCATTAATAAGAACCTTGCGAACATAACGTCGAAATCTTAATTCTGTTATCCATAGACGAATCTCTTGTGGATCTTCAATCGTTATTTCTCGATAATCTTTTAAGAAATGATTACACAAATATCGATTCACTTTACAGAATTGAATTTTGCTGTTATAATTACAATAGAGTAAGATTTCTTGTATTAAATCATTTGATAACTTCAGCATCTCCAGAAACTTTGATTACTTTGGAATCGCCGAGTTGCCGATAGAAGAACAGCGGTCTTTTGATAAGCTACAAATCAAATCACAGTAGATAGCCATACTATTTGATGTAAGTCTTAAAAATGATTTTTAAAATATTTAAACCATGACAACTGGAAGACTAATTCAACATGCGAACAATAAAAAAAGCACATTTAACGAAAGCAACAGTTCACACCCCAGAACAAAAGTGTTCAAAGCAGGTTCAAAAGATATTTACATGTGGGAGTGAAATCGTGGCGTATCTCTGCAACAACTTTTCCCTCAGTTTTCCCTCTTTGTTTATTTCTTCAAACATGCAATTGTCTGCGATTAATCAGAAAAGAATGATTTGAATGCTTTCATTAAAGAAGATTCCGTAAGAAAACTATCTGACCAAGAACAGAACTTTCCAGAAAAAACATTGATCGAAAGGACTCGAAACTATTATATTGCTCAACGATTAGTGCCTCCCATTCTTCTGTACTTGTTCGAATCCCAACAGATGACAGAGAAAACTTGACTATCACTGCGGAGGTTAGCACTTGCTCAAATAAATGACGAACTTCAGATGCTGTAATATCTCCTACTTGCACTCCTACAAACTTGCATCGCCCAAGCGACCCGAAGAAATCACCATCAGGAATATCATTCACTATCAAATCAGTAATGTTGTCAGGTTTCATCCCTACAGAGCTTCCCTGCACAAGAAGCTCTTCAACTTGATCAAACCCTGTCGAATCTTTCAATAAATCATTGTAAATATGAACGATCTTGCAGTTTTGAAGTAAATGGATGTCATCGACGGGTTTACTATTATTGATGTTGTTAATTGCAATCACACGGTTTTCTTTTCCTAACCCTTTCAATGAATTTAATGATGGTAAATCAGTTAAATCAACAATAGAAATATGACTCATATTTAGACATGAATGAAACTTAGGACAATTTCCAATATAAACCTTTCTTAATTGATTATCTGGTAAATGATAAAAATTATCAACTCTTATAATAGTCAGTATTCTCAAATATTTTAACGATAAGAAGGAATCAGCGAAAGAATTTTTATTACGATAATTTTGTATATGTAGTGATCTCAATTGCTCACATTCATTGATCCTAAATTCTTCATCCATATCCTGCCTTTGTCTTGATAGATCAAGGAATAATTCATATGTTCTTTTGAAAGCTCTTTTCCCGTACTTCCTTATACCCGAACATTCCGCCACAGTAAGTTGATGATTATCAGTTAAAGGGGAAATATCTACTATATTAGGGCATTGAATAAGTCTTAACTCATACACATGACTTAAACAATCGACATTCTCGATCCCTCGACAACCATAAAGTGTTAATTGTCTTAAACTAGCGTATTCAGCAATCTTTAGATCCTTAGCTGTTAGGTTCTTGCTAAATTTTAACCCTAAACTTTCTACACCATGAAAGACAGGGAAGGATACCTTGTTATGACTCTTTTGGTCTGGTATTTGCAGTCCAGAAAGGATGAGCTGTTTCAATCCAAGACCTCTGCTGTTATTAGCAAGATACTCCAAAGTATCATTTTCATCAAAAACAAAAGAAGATTTGGTTGGATCAATCTCAAATGTCGCTGAACGAAGTTTAGTAATGTGCTGAAGAAAGAAACGACAAAAATTACTGTAAGTTATAATTAAGTGATTTAATTCCCATGTCGGAGATAATTCTTGATTCTGAACTTTGATATTCTCTCCAAGATCAATATCATCCATCGTTATATTTAGTTGTTTGTAAGGATCTTTGACAAGAACCTGGTTCACATAAAGTCGAAATTTTATTCGTGTAATCCATTGTTCAATCGTCTTGCAATCACAAAGAGTCACCACTCGATAAAAGTTCAAATAATGACCAGAAAAATATCGATTCACTTTACAGAAAAAAATTCTTCCATTAAAATCACAATAATGAAAGATTTCATGTATTAAATGATCGGGTAATCTCATTATCTCATTTCTCGTTTCCCTTTTTGTCTGGCGGTAATAAGCTAGGAACCGGTATGAAACCTGCGGTAAGGGAAATCTTTTGCGGCCGAAAAACCATTCAGCGTGAGCAAACCATGGCGTGGGAACCATTATTCCCAGGATTTTCAAAAATTGCGTGAAGATATACATGACTTGGGTGGGAACAGAGAAAAAGGTAGTTGTGTCACCATTTTTCGAGCACTCTATATTCCATTTCTTCTGTTCTTCCTTTGTATTGGATCCACCTCAACAATGATCTCAAGAACCCATTGCCCAAGTGTAAACTCTAACTTATTTGTGGATCAATGACAAATGACAACATTCTTGAACCCCTGGTCATTCTCTCTTATACAAGCATTTTTTCTCCCGTGATTAAGTTGAATCTACAGCGAGTCATTAGAACGAGTAAATGGGATCATCATCAGCGAGTAAAGGTTTTCAATGATTTTCAAGAAAAACTTTAATCATCAAAACATTATGAATTTGCAGCAACGAGCTAGAACGCAACGGTTTTGCATCAATATCCAGCCTCAAATCGTCGCTAAATTGCAATCTTCGTTAAAAGGGAAAATACTTACATTAATTAAATTAAGGAGTTTTTAGAAAAGCTTATAAATTTAAGGTTTCAAGAGCTTTGCAGAAAGTCCTTCTAAATTTTACGAATTCTGAGGATGATAATTGAGGAAATCAGAAATGGTTGTGGGTTTTTTGTATAAACAAGTTGCGAGTTAACCTTTAAAATAAAATATTGTTGTCTACATTTCACTTAAATTCAGCATAGAAATGTGGTAATAAGGCACAGAGAGAGTATTTTCGAGCGGCTCCCACTGTTATCATGCATCAACTAATTGACTGGACATTGCTCGGACTCGCTGTCCTCCTTCATGTTTCTTATTGTTCACAGAAGTCTTACCACCAATTATTATAATGCTCCAGTTTATAGGCAGACTTTCATGGACAGGTAAAGTTCACTCCAGAAGGACACACTAAGCATTTAAAAAAACAACCGTTAGCTCGGATATTCAAATTTGGGAGGGTTAAAAAATCAATTTCGAGAAAGACCCAAACAAATCTTACGAAATCCATATTTTTCGCGCACAAACCTTCAAAAAGATAACAGCTACATCACAAAGATCACAAAGATTTGTCGAAACCAAACATGATCATCGTGAAGATTGTATGCTTTGCTATTTTTGCAATTACATGCTCTGCTTTAATGAATTATAAAGTCATCAGTTACTTGAATCAAGATCTTGTGACGAATGAAAACTCTTTGGCCAACCTCGAGGTCCA
>VKHI01000604.1:3303-13784 GCA_015145745.1 Poterioochromonas sp. DS
CCCCACTGAAGTTGGTTAGCATTTAGTGGTATTGTGATTCATTATTTTTAGTCTTGTGGATGCATAACCCATCCATTAATATTAATATAGTTTTGTAGTAAACGTTCTTCGCGTGGTAATTAATCAAGATTAGACCATCGCCTTTCCTCTGCAACAATAGTTACTAGAAGAGAGCTCTATTCCTCGAACCGCCGTCAGTTGCTCTGTGTCGTATCGGTGTAGTGGTTAGTATCCCTCAAGGGAAAACTTTGCGAAGAAACAACACTTCTTTCCCAACACTTCGATCGACTTGAAATCCGAACTTCAAGTATAAGGTGAGTGCAGCTATGTCAGAGGATTGGACGTGTAAGTTGAGAGAAGAGAATCCCTGAGCTCTGATCACTGTGGCACAATGATTCAATAGCATCTGAGCATAACCCTTCCGTCGCTCGTTCTTCGCAATCAGCAAGTTGCAAATATAGGGCTGTAAACTATTCTCTTTTAGGTTTGCTTGAGCAGGCTGGGATAGCTTCGCCTTGACTAGCCTAGTTGACAGTGTCGTCAGTCGCAGCGCGTTGAGAGAGCCACTGCGAGTGTCTTGAGCTGAAAGGTCGATCATCCCAATCAATCTCTTGTCGTCAATAGTCTTCAGACCATAAATCGTATGGCCCCACAGCTTCGGCGAGCTTAATTTCGCGAAGGAGTAGAGGAATATCTTCACATTGAGTGACAGTGCTTGGAGGTAGTTCGAACACAGAGGAGTAAACTCTTGCGAAGCCAGCATCCACACATCAATCACATCTCTGATCTCAAGAGTTGAGATGTATGGACACAGTCTCAGTGGCTCGTTCTTCATCGCTTGGAGGGGAGTGCTGTGAGTCTGGGAGAAGCGTCTGTGTAGAACATTGCCAGGGACAAAGGCTTCTGTGCCCTGACACAAAATGAAACCACAAAGCGCAGCAAATATCATAAGAATCATCAAGGAAAGGTCTAATAGTGTATTAATAGCGAGTAGCTGGTCTAATTAGCGATTGAAAGCTTGTCATAGATATAGAGAGATATGTTCTTCAAGAAAACCCAATAAACCGGCATAGCGGCTCTTTAAAGACTGTATAGCGGCATTCAAGACGTTACGATTCCAGTATAGACTATAATTCACTCCTATTATAGACGAGACTACTCCTCTATACCCTCTAATAGTCTGACGAGAGATCAAACATGTATCATCAACAATACGATCCTCTGACTTTCAACCAACAGACCACTCCCAGTACGACTGGTCAATTGAGTCAGAAGTCCAAGTCTAGACCTTCCCCCAGAAGACAAGTGCTAAAGATCTCCCAGCCTCCCTTACCAAAACACTACATTCAGAAGGCTATGGAAGAACAGGCTTATGGCAACAGCTCTTATGAGAATTCTCTGAAATCAGCCATCGCGATGAGACCACAAGACTTCACTAGAGCGCTGAGAGAGGAAATACAGGACATAGACCAATTCACTGACGCAGAACTCAAGGCGGCGTACAACCTAGAACAAGAGAGAGGTGAAGGAGGATCCAATAGCTTGCTGAGATACCAACAGCAGATCTCCATCCTCGACCAGTCGTTGAGGAAACTCTGTCAGGTGACGCGGCCTCACTCCATCGACCAGGCCAACCTAATATGGAAGATCTGGTCTAGTGCCGGAGATCTTTACAGCGCCGTCTTCCAGTCTCTCAGTCAGTCTATTGATGAGCTCACTGTGAAGCTGGCAGAGAAGACCATCGCTGCGAAGACCTGGGAGGACAAGTACGTGGCGCTGCATGGGAAGTTCCAGCGACTGTTTGACGCGAAGAACTCGTCGAAAGACACAGAGCTGCAGGCGACGCTGAGGCAATATGAGGAGGAGATCATGCTGAAAGATAAGGAGATCCTGACGATGCAGTCGATGATCACAAACATCACTATCTGGTTCCCGAACTTCGTCAGCTTCGGCGACTCTATTCTCAGTCGCTTCCTCCCACCGATCTCACCGGAGCAAATCGAAGCGAACAAGCTCCAGCTCTTGTCCGTGCCAGGCACTGACGTCGACCCAAAGCTCAGACTGGCGAAGGACTTCTTACTGCAGGACCTGAAGAGAATAGAGGAGCTGAGTCTAGGCTTCGTCATCGTCACACCGAACGAGGACGTCAGCAACCAACCTACGACATTTGGAAGACCTGGCGGAAAGCAATCCACACTAACGACAGTCACTGAGAGCAGTGCAGGGACAGTGACGGGGTCGTTGAAGAAGTTCTCTAGTCGGCGCTTTTCCAATGTTTCAGCCAATGCGCCGAGAGAAGACTTGAAGTCTCTGAACAAGGGATTGTTTCTGAGCTCAGCGCAGTCTTCTTCCTTCTCAGTCGCGACAGAGAACGAGTACAACCTGCGCTCTACCGGCATTAGAACTGACTCAGCGGATTACGTGGAGGCGATCAGCACTCTAGCAGAACAAATACAACGTCAGCAATCGCAGAAACTACTGTCTCCCCAACTCCTGACAGCGAATATGCATCTTAGAGGGAGTTTCAGAGGTATGAGAGAGGTTTCTTTTGTTTATCTTCTCTTATCTTATGACGTCACTGTAGAGAGAGAGGACGATGACAGTGCTCAGATTATCAGAGATCTGAAGCAGAAGCTACAGTTCGTCCTTCACGAGGCACAGGTCCTTGAGAGTCAGAACCTCTCGCTGCAGGCGACGAGCAAGAGACAGGTCTTCTCATTGGAGTCAGAGCTGAAGATTGCTCAGAAGAGAGAGAAGCAGCTGCTTTCGAAGCTGAAGAAAGCGCAAAATGAGTCGAACTCTCTGCTGACGTGTCTGCCTTCTTCTTACTTTGCTCCCACTTCCTTCCCGTCCTTCGGATGTCACTACCTCACTCGCTACCACATCCCCGCTGCAGTGATACAAGAAGTGCGCAGACACCGCGACGAAGACTCGCCACCGCTCTCTTTCCGCTATGACGTGGAGGAAATTAGAAAACTGTCGGCGAATGACGCTGACGTCAGCGGGTTATTGTCTATGGAATATGTGGTGTCAGAGGTCAAAGAGATTCTCAATCATTTACTAGGGCTTCCAGGAGATACTTTAGATCTCTCGGCTGCCACACATTCCAATGGCACCTCCTCTTCTTCCTCCTCCTTTCTCGTCGAGTCAAATGCGTGGACACACTCCACACAAACGAACCTCCTCAGCGGGCAGTCGAAGCACTTCCTCTCATTCCTCTCCCTGAACTTCGAACTATTGTATTGGCTGGACGACGAGCAGTACGAGGAGAAGGAACTAGAGGAAATCAGCGATGCTGACGACTGGTCGAAGAGGGCAGAGAAGCAGCGAGTGAGAGAGCAGCCACATCCTCGGAAGAGGTTTCAGAAGACAATGTCCTCTCTCTTCTTCCACCACGTGTTCCGCTTCTTCTGTCAACGTCATCAGAACATGCTGCGAGCGTTGAAAGCCACGTCACGCCTGTTCCAGTCGTTCTTGTTCTGGAGCATCTCAAGCAGTGACGCAATCAATCGCCCTGAGGAAGTGAAGGAAGCTCAATGGGTCTCTTTCATTGGCAAGCTGTTCTTTGGGAAGTACTTCAGCACACTGCCAGACTTCTTGCAGAAGATCACTGACCAGTCAACCTTCACTCACAGTGAACACACGCCAGACGACTCAGGTCTGACGTTGACGAGGTTTCAGAGGAAGAGCGAGGAGAAGATTAACAATGCTCGAAGATTCAGAAGATATTACGAACAAAATGAATTCCAACAGCGAGTCTTCCTCGATGTCTCTCTTCGCTATTATTCCTCTCTGAAGGTCTGACGTCACCTCCCTTCACACACGTCAATGATATCGCTCACTCTCTTCTCTCTTGTAGGACTTCTTCCTCACTGCACAGAGCTCTTTCCCTCTCTCGCTATTAGAGAAAGCTCTCTTACGCATGTTCTCTGTCTTTCCCGACTACTTCCTCGCTGCCACGACGGAAAGAAAGCTGACGTCAGAGCAAGGACCTGACTCTCGGCAATCCGCTGATCGAAGCACTTCTGCCAGAGGAGTGATGTCATCTCGTTTGTCTTCTCGTGTGGGCAGCGGTGTCGATAGGGGTGCTCGAGGCCTGTCAGGTCTGGGCAGAGTCTTCAAGCATCGCTTCGACCAGCACAACCTACAGGAGCAACTGCTGCACACAGGGCGACTGGAAGTCTGCGTCTTCTGGCGCTTTCTCACGCGAGAGTAAGTGCCACGTCTCTCTCACAGTAAATTAGCTCATGTCATCACCTCGTCAGACATTATGAAGAGTTATTCCAATCGTTGCTCACGTCAGCGCAGATCCTTCCCAGTGAGACGAGCTTCTCAGAGCCTGTCATAGACCTGTTCGACAGCCTGGAAGTCATCGTTCGAACAATCAGCACACTGGAGAAAGCGCTGCTGATGGTCTTAGAGGTAAGAGAGCTCCATTGCCACGTCATCTGAATCACAGCCATATGATTCACAGGAGTTGTATCGATTCCTCATCTCTCTCTTTCCCAACGGTCCGTGCGACTCTTTCTTCGGCACTGTCTTGCACCTCCTCCTCACAGTGTCTCCGATGGACTGCATGAGCGAGTATTCCTCCTACCAACGCCACGCAGACATCCCTGAGTCAGTCCCTCTCACAGGAGAGAGTCAGGGCAGAACCTCGCCGACGTCAATGGAAGCGAGTTATGATCGCACTGGTCAGAGCACAGGGAGTGACGACAGCCACATGAATAAGCGCATCTCAGTGAACCTCGACCTGATGAACAACCTACAAACACTCCAGCTCAGCCAGCGACTAGATGCGTCGATGTTCGCGAGAGTGGTGCTGGAGTCATGTCCTCCACTGCTGATGAAAGTCTTTCACCCGCTGATGTCATTCCTTTCTCACAACAACTATGACCTACTCCTCTTCCCTGAGAGCGACAGAGCGTTTAAACCCAGCGATCGTCAGAGCAACACTCCTTTAGTGCTCAACAGAACAGTAGAAATGACGTCAGAGCAGCTGTTAGAAGATCTGAGAGGCGTCGGAGGCTATTACTACGATGTCTTCCAAGCACTCCTCCTCTCCTCCACCTCCTCAGAGGAGGAGGCAGTGACGTCACTGCAGTCTGACGAGAGACCAGTGACGAGCTTTTTAGAGGAAAACATTGAAATCTTCCGAGAGCTACAAGAGGAGGAGAAGAATAGTGAGAAGGTGACGTCAGGGAGTTCCTTTAGTCGCGCTATGAAGATCCTCTGTCGCTATGCCAAGCTCTCCTTCCACGAGAACCATCGCAAGGTCTTGCCGGTGAAAGTGACGATCCAGTGGTTCACTGTCGTCACTCTGAGGGTATGACGTCATCCACACCTCTCATTGTATTGTCATCTGACGTCATTCTCTGTAGTTCTGCATGGGCGATCTCTTTCAGAAGATCGTCAGCCACGACTCGAGCGAGCATGAGAGGACTGACGTCACTGCGAGAGAAAGAGCGAATCTTCTCAGCACTCTAATCGATGACGTGGAGGAGGCGGATCTGACTCAGCGAGAGCGACACAGCCGATGTCAGAAGTATTACCAGTTGAAGCTAATGAGGAAGGTGTTTAGAGTTATCGCACAACAGGTGAAGTAGCGCTGACGAATGACACTATCAGAGGCAGTGTCAGCACTACTAGTATGTAGTCCTATCTATACATCACTATAAGAGCTATAAGAGCTACGTCACTGTCTAGTCGAAGCACTTCTCTGACGCAAATCGATCGAAGTTCTTCTATAGCGAAGCCTCAGAGAGTCTGACGTCATAGTGTATATCATAACTATTATTGCTCGCTACGCACTTCCACTGCACCGACGACGAACCTGATCGCCTCGTAGAACACGAAGAACATCGCATTCGCAGGGATCTTGTGAAGCACGCGAGACGCAGAGCCGCTGAAGAAGCTCGCCACTCCCTCCTCCGCCGCAATCCGCCGCAGCGCATCTGCGAAGGAGTGGTAGTGCGTGGCTGTCATCAGGCGAGTCTTCACCATGTCCATCGGAGTCGTGAGAAAAGACGACAAGCCGCCAGCTGCAGCGCCGCACAGAGCGTCTTGAACTTGATAGAACTGGTTTACTCTAGCCACGTCAGCGCCTGGACCTAGTTCCTCTCTTCTCTTCGCTCGCCATCGATTCATCAGAACCTGTAGTGCGTCATAGATGACCGCGGTGATAATGGCGTAGGGCACGTCACGGATGATCTGTGAGGCGAGCTTTCCTTGCTGAAACAGTCCGAGAGGGCCTTCCTTCTGCCAGGAGTGCGTGGCAGCCTCCCAGATTGTCTGGTGGAGACCTGCCTGTAGCCGCTGCTTGTACACCTCATAGGGCACTCGGAAGACAGAGGCGATCGTATTGCTCACAGTGGCGGCTGAGGCGATGGCGATGAACCTGTACTGCAGAGGGAGGACTGGCGTCAGTCGTCTCTTCACCGCGGAGAAGACACCGTAATAGACGGCAGCGGCGGGTGCAGAGCCCAGGGCAGAGATGAGAGTGCCTGACCACAGTCCCTTCACCCCTCGGGATAGAAGGATCTCCCTCGCAGTGGCGATGAGAGTCTTCCTCTGTCCCTCTTGTATCTGCTGCATCGTCTTGATGGTGTCCAGTGGCTGTAAGATTGACTTCACGAGAACCGTCGCGACTCCACTGGACAAGGCGTTCTTCATGCCATCGGGGATCCACTTCAACACTTTCTCCTTTCTATTAGCTCGTAAGGCGACGATGGGACTCAAAGGCGACCGTGAGAGGGTTTTCTCTTTTCTCTTCAATGTGTTGATGTCGCGACAGACAGAAGAGAGCTGACTGCCATGAGAGAGGTTTACAAAGAGCAGGAAGAGGAAGGCGACTATCCAGAGTCTGTGTCTAAGGGTCGATCGAGGGAAGAGGAGGAGGAGGAGGTCTATAGTCCCAGTCATCGCCTATTATGTTGTATGTGTGTGGTATTATTAGTATTACTATTATTATTATAGTATTATTGTTATATTAGTATGTTATGTGTTATTATTGTTTTTCGATCTTTTAGTCTATTGGTTTCTATATTTTACGCTACAATCAGGCTGTGGTGCCTTATTTTACTAATATTCGACAGTAACCCATCGTCATCATCAGAGGTCGTCGAGGTCTAAGGTAGGGATAGGCGTCCTCCAATAGTTGAAGTCAGAGAAAGAGTCATCGACGACGACATTCTTCCTCGGTCTGTCTTCCTCTGTGCTCTTCTCTGCCTCTGTCAAGTCATGTCATACGTCAGATGAGAGAGATAAAGAAGAAGGATGACGCACCTGACGTCACTACTGCTGACTGGGGATTGGGGAGTATTTTAGGAAAGATTTCATGCAGGAAGGAGCTGACGTCAGCGATCTTGAGCGAGGCGGTGTTTCGATGTAGTGGCTTCACCTCCTTTGTCTTCTCGCTGAACACGTAGATCCTCCCAGCAGGGAACTGGTTTCTCTCCAGAGCGATGGCATCAGAGCTGCGAGAGATGAATCCTGCGTGGTAGGGAAGACTAGTCGTTGGGAACAATCCCCTCACACCTCGCAGCACAGCGGCTTTCAAGATGTCCGTCCTCGCCGCAGTGAAAGCCCTGACGAGTGAGTCAGGCGAGCGGAAGATCGGCCCGACGGGAAGAGAGAGTTTCTTCTCCTTCGTCACGATCTTCTGAAACACCTCCTGTGACGAGTGATGTAGTTGGGAGATGTAGAGCAGCTGGTAGCCCTGACGTGCGATGTTCGTCAATAGCTCCACCACCTCCTCGATGACCGAAGAAGAGGAGAAGGAGTGCGATGACGATGACGTGAATGTGTCCCAGACACTGAATCCCTTGCTCTGACGTGTCCCACGCAGCACACATCCTTCCACGTCAGCCAGCACTATCTTCACATCCTCGTGCCAGAGGAAAAGCTGCGCCTTCACTGACGCACTGCCCTCGCACTCGAAGGACACGTCATTCACTCCCTCTCGCAGCTGCATGCGTCTGAGCTGGTCGCTTGTCGGTATCAGCGTCTTGCGGTATCGGTAGCGCTGCCACCTCCTCAGACGAGTGTTAGAGAGGTGCGCTCTCTCCGCCGACACCTCTTTCAAGGAGGCGCTGCTGGCTGCGTCATCGTCATCGGCTGACATGGACAGATATGAGTCAGAGTCGCTGTCGTAGAAGACGTCAGTCGGGGGGTCTGGGTCGATCTCGTCGAAGGGTACGTCATGCAGTGAGAGGTGGTCGTCGTCAGTGTCTCCCTCGTTCTCCTCGATGATGACGTCACTCATCACCGCGTCTTTCTTCTTTTCTGACGTCATCGCGATACCCTTGCCCTCCAGCGACTGGTCTAACGAGAGCGATGTCAGCGCAGGCAGAGAATCATGAGAGGTGATGACGTCATCATTGTTCTTCTTCGGCGGGCTGGTCGATGACGTCGTCAGAGTCTTCCACTTGAGCAGGTCTTCGAACGATCGTCCGAACTTCTTCACTGCGGGGGAGAGCAAGGAGGTGAAGGAGGTAGTGGCGGCAGAGGCGGTGACGTCAGAGAGCATGGCTTGCTCTGTCTGATAGACCTGCAGCAGGTCAGAGAAGGACTCCTGCCAGCTGACGTTAGCGTTCTTCCAGGCCTCGAAGTCATCAGAGTCCTGGAATGACGTCGACAGCGACTGAGAGACTGGCTCTGACGCAGGCTGGTCGAAGCTGCTGCGATCTAGGTCGACGTGTTGCTCGTAGTCCACACTGCAGCTCAGACTGTCTGACGTCACCACCTCATGCGCCTCCTTTTCTTGACGCATGTTAGACCCATTCCACGCAGAGATCCTCCGCCCGACCCAGCAGGGCAGTGACGTGGCAGAGGATCTGTTAGAGGTGGAGGGAAAGACACCGCCTGACGTCAGAGCACCTCCATCGACTGCGCTGATGTCAATAAGCTCAGGCAAGCTGTCGTCATCGTCTCTCGTCACCGATGTCAGAGTGTATGCGGAGATCGCTCTCTGCACCACCTCCTCGTTCACTGCGAGGACGGGGGTGACGTCAGGGCTCTGACCCTTGTCTCGTCGGTTGAAGCCGAAAACGGCCGCATTAGACCCGACGGAGGCGAGGAGCTGGCTCGCCACGTCAAAACTCAGGAGGAAGTCGTCCATGATGACGACGAGGTCAGGGTTGTCAAGGATGGACATAGATGACGTCAGCGACAGCAGTTGCTTCGAGGTGACGCGGTGCTCGTACAGCAGCTCCAAGAGCCTCTCCTTCGTCAGAGGGAAGTCATCACGACTGACGTCAGCCAGATGTTCTCCACACAGAGACAGGGCGGTGAACTGGTAGTTGGCTCTGACGTGGTCTAACGATGGGCGGGGCAGGGGAGGTCTGACGTCATCCCTCTCTCCCTCCTGACGATACTCCAGCGAAGCTCTGCCCTCACTTCCTCGCCACTGCCCCTTGCCCTCCGCCACCGACACCACGTCAGGTCTGAGGGGAGGGCTGCCCACGTCAGACGAGAACTTAGCGGGAGAGGGCAAGGGCTTGGGCGAGGCTTTTCCTGCCTCAGCACCCCTCTTACTGCCAAAGTCATCGTCGGCGGTAGCGCGCATCTCTTTGATGGGGTGCGAGGAGAAGGTCTTCTCCTCTGACGGATATTCCGCTGATGTCAGCAGATCGTTCTTAGAGGCGCGTGACGTCTTCACAGGCAGATAGCCCCAGCGCCAGATCCACGACACGTCATCATCTGCAGGCTTCGAAGCCGCCGCAACGACGAGGGGATTCGGGGAAATGGTTGTGACGTCATCCTCTAAGAGACGCGGGAGCAGCGCCTGTGATGACGTCACTCTCGCCGCTACATCAGTGAGGTCAGAGAGAGCACGATCCCTCTTCTCAGAGGATGGTAGAGGTTTCGCTTGAGCGACGTCACTCAGGCTCACGTCATTCCTCTTCTCTGTCATCTGCTCTGACGTCACTGCAGAGGGGAAGGACAGCGCAGTCTTGTGGTTCTCAGAGTAGCTCCTCTCCCTCTTCTTCTCTGCCGGCTGGATGACGTCGTTCGTTCGAAAGACGTTCTCAATCTCACGCGAGGGACTGAGGACGAGAGACTCCGAATCCTCCTCACCGTCCTTAATCATGATCTTCTTAATGCGCTCGAGGAAGAAGGCCTCTCCCACCGGACCCAGGCGCATCGACACATCTACTTCCTTCCCATTAACGAGAATCTTCACAGGCTTTTTCTCTCCCTTTTTGCAAGTCGTTCCTAATTTCACGTGGAAGGGAGAGCAGAAGATGCTACCGTCCTCTCGCTTCACGGCGACTATGTCGATAGCACCAGCAGGATTTTGAGGAGAGGTGCCTAGAATCCACTCAAACACCTTCATGCTCTGAGAGGAGGCTTTGTTCTGGTGTGGTGGCGGTGGTTTGAGTTGTTTTGTTGTATGTGTTGTTCTCTTCTCTGCGAACCTCTTTGTACAAAGAAGACACGATCTTAGTGCTATCTTTTAATATGGCATCGCATCTATTGAA
>VKHI01000605.1:4460-18518 GCA_015145745.1 Poterioochromonas sp. DS
ACAATCAATGAACGAAAGATAAGTTAATTCTTTTGTAAAGAATTGTAAGATAGAAAAACAATAACCATCTTCTACTTGACTATAAGGTTGGCGAATTTCTAACTTTTTACATTTAAGTTGAATGTTTGTTAGAAGTTTATTGTCATTACTGTTATGTTTGTTTTCATTGAAATAAAAAATGCAACTATCTAAATGAAGACTGTTTAATGTTTGCAGATCTTTTAGGAGATTGAAAAACGAAAGACATTCAATCTTAACCGCCGTTAGAGTTAAATTTTGAATACAAGGTGATTGTTGGAAGAAGGAATGA
Organism: Poterioochromonas sp. DS; assembly: GCA_015145745.1. Classification (NCBI taxonomy): domain Eukaryota; class Synurophyceae; order Ochromonadales; family Ochromonadaceae; genus Poterioochromonas; species Poterioochromonas sp. DS. The sequence continues at coordinate 4,771 of VKHI01000605.1, forward strand.
TATTTTAATGGATGATTGATATATCTGATGTCAGTGAGATGAACATCTTCCAATTTATTACGGAGAGATGTACAGTTAATCCACTGGAGGAAATCATTTGCACAATTAACATAAACTTTCGTTATACGACCAAAGAAATCTGAAAATAGTTCAGTAGAGAGAATCTTAGTATCAAATTTGATAGGCGCGATAAGATGTAAATTATGTAACCGAGTAGAGGGTAAAAAGTATTGCATGACACTGTTATCTAATCGACAACTTTCCAAAGATAATGTTTCTAATGCAGAGAAAGCAGGACATCGATGTAAACGATGATAATCTAAATCTCCCAAAAGGCTCAAATACTTCACACAAGTGAGGAAAGAGCGATATCCATTTGACAAATTGCCTTGTACCATATCTGTCCAGTTCCACCCATACAATGGAAGCATTCCTCTTGATTTGAATATCTGATGACGACAACACCATTCTACACATCCTTTGATCAATGCCGTTGATTCAGGTAATGAGATTGTGATAGATTGAAGTGAATCCAGAAAGTCATCTCGACACATTATCTAATCCTACTATCTCTTTTATAGTTAGATATTCAGTTAAAATAGTAAAGATGTCTCTCTTGGAGATGAGAGAAGATAACAGTGAAAAGTGCTTCTCAAACATTTTATTCGAAGGAGCGCCAAATTAAGAGAAATATGTCAATTTTTCATGATATTTAATTTCGAATCAATGATATCCACTGTAAGAATGTGAAAATTTCGAAAAAATGATTCATGGAAGTTCTAAAAAGTGTCATTTTATTTATCTTAATATTATAATAACATTCTTTTTTCGAAAATCAATTTACCATCACTTGTACCAGTCTAACAATTCTTACATTATTGATGTCCTGATTATCAAGAATTTTGAAGAAAGAAACCAATCCAACCGCTCCAACTAAACCATATCAACTTGTTATTGAAGAAATAATCACTTAAGAGAGAAAATCTTCAGACTCGAACCCTTGAGAAGATGCTATCAATTCTCTTCACCTTTTCTTTCGATCAGTGTTGAAAGTAATTTGCAGGATTTGTAGAATAGATTCGAACTCTTCCACGGTTCACACAATTCATGACTAGTAATAGAAATTAAGGCGATCAAATATTACGATCTGGCCAACGTTCAAACAATACTTGACCACTCTTCGTAGATTTAATCCGAAAGTTTCGAACACCTGAGAAGATTCTATCTATTTTCTTCGTTTCCTCTTCAGACGGTTTTTCCTTACTAATTTCAAATGAAAGTAAATTTGGAAGTATTTGTGGAATGGATTCATGTGCTTCCCATCCTAAACATAAAATAGCACAAGCTGTAAAAGAAAGGTGTTGGAGTTCTTTATTAAAGAAATCCAAGATTGACACACGAGACATTCCTATATAATTAGGATGTGGGTGCAGGATCTCTAATCGTTTACATTTCACAAGAACAGCAGGTACTGTATGGTTCTCATCGAAGTAAAGCTTGCAACGATCCAAACGAAGAGTTTGCAGACTTTGGAGATCTTGTATGACATTGAAAAAAGACGAATCAATTTTTACACACTTTAGAGTTAAATATTAAATATCAGGGCATTGCTGGAAGAAAGAACGATTGTCTATGATTAATGGTGGATCGAAAAATTTGCCAGATAAAACAACATCCACTAATCCTATGATTTGAGAGGTTGAGTTCACCCATCGAAAAAATGAAGTCGGATTTTCAACTTTAATCCTTTTTACACGACTGAAAAGCATCGAAAAAAGCGCCGTAGATAATCCCTCGATTTGATATTTCATAGGACCGGTGATTTCTAAACATTGTAACCGATCACTTTGTAAAAGGTGTTGCATTACACTGTTATTGAAGGGACAACCCTCCAGTGATAGTGTTTCTAATTTGGAGAAAGGAGGGTATTTATTTAAATAAACTAAATCTCCCTTCAGGCTCAAATGTTTTACACAACTGAAGAAAGAGCGCTCTTCACTTGATAAATCACCTCGTCCCATCCACATCCACTCAAGAAAAGGAAATATCCCTCTCGATTTGAAGATATGACGAAGACAACACCATCTGACGCATCTGTGGATACACTCTGATTGAGGTAATATGATTGTGATAGATTGCAGCGAATATAGAAAGTCATCTCGAAACTCTTTCGAACAAAACACATTATCTAATCCTACTATCTCTTTCAAAGTTAGATATTCAGTTACAATAGTAAAGATGTCTCTCTTTGAGATGAGAGAAGATAACAGTGAAAACTCTTCTTCTTTGTTGTTTTGCATTTTTCAATTTATTTTTTGTCAGAAATCTATTCTTTATTTTACCCTACACAAGGGATTGATAGTATAGAGTGTAAGGAAAGACAATAAGACAGTTTAAATTAGTGAAAGACAATAAGAGAAAAATATAAGACACCTTTCATTTCATGCAAATATACCTACTTTGAAGCCACAGAGAACAAGGTCAAAGAAACAGTTGTTGGAGCTGCATTATTTACCGCTGAATTACTTTCGTGACCTACTAAACTTTTAAATTCATCATTTCTAATTTACCTGAAATACCATCTCTTGTACCACTACTAACAATTCTTGCAAATTTATTAATTTCTTCAATATTTGTTGGTAAGAATTGTGTTTATCCAATTTTATTACATAATTCCGCTAATACCTCTGTCTATTAGGTTTTAGGGATGTCCATGAAATAAAGAGCTTCCGAGTTATTTCTCTAACAATAACGGCAGTTCTCACATCAACGACTGGAATAAGCACGAGTGGCATCACTCATGCAGCTGTCACTTAGCAATTGGGTATTATGTTCGTGTAGCATGACTTGGCGATTCTCAATAATACAAATTAAATTATCACTGAGTTGACGAATCAAATATTGCGATCTGGCCATCGTTCAAACAATACTTGACCACTCCCCACTCGTTTAATCCGAAAGTTTCGAACACCTGAAAAGATACTATCTACTTCCCTCATGCTTTCTTCAGGCCATTCTTGCGACTCACGATCATTAATCTCAAATGAAAGTAAATTTGGAAGTATTGCTGGAATGGATTCAAAAGCTTCCAAGGTTAAACATATATCATTACAAGCTGTGAAAGAAAGATGCTGCAGTTCTTTGTTAAAGAAATCCAAGACTGAGACACGAGACCTCTCCATGAGACAATATGGATAGAGAATTTCTAATCGTTTACATTTAATAGCAGGAACTGTACTGCGGTTACTGAGGAAAAACTCGCAACAACGCAAACGAAGAGTGTGTAAACTCTGGACATCTTGTATGGCATTGAAGAATGAAGACTCAATTCTTACACCTTGTAGAGTTAAATATTGAATATCAGGGCATTGTTGAAAGAAAGTACGATTGTCTACTATTATTGACTTATTGGGATATGTGGCAGATAAAACAATATCCACTAATGCAGTGGTTTGCGAGATCAAACTCACCCAATGAAGAAAGCCAATCGCACGCTCAATTTTAACCATCTTTACACGACCGAAAAACTCTGAAAATAGGGCTTTTGTAGATGATCCCTCGATTAGAAATTTCATAGGAGTCGTGAGATGTAAACACTGTAACTTAGTAGAGCGTAAAAAACACTGCATGACACTGTTATCTAATCGACAACCTTCCAATGATAAGGTTTCTAATGCAGAGAAAGGAGGACATTGATGTAAATTATGATAATCTAAATCTCCCTTCAAACTCAGATGCTTTACTCGATTAAGGAAAGAATGATAATGATTCGACATATCGCCTTGTAATAAAGCTGTCCAGTTCCACCCATGCATCGTTAAAATTCCTCTTGACTCGAAGATATGACGACGACAACACCATTCTACACATCCGGTGATCAATGCCGTCGATTGAGGTAATGAGATTGTGATAGATTGCAGTGAATACAGAAAGTCATCTCGAAACTCTTTCGAACAAAACACATTATCTAATCCTACTATCTCTTTCACAGTTAGATATTCAGATAAAATAGCAAAAATGTCTCTCTTGGAGATGAGAGAAGATAACAATGAAAACTGCTCTTCCTCATCCAAATATTCATCAATGTAGTTTTCCATATGATCCTTCATATCGTTCATCACGAATTCAACCATCATATCAAATTCTTCTTCACTGTCATCGCAGTCACTAAAGACATAGGACATGTTAAAAGTTCAAAAGCTTACTGCTAAACAAAAGAAGTGAAGTTTTTGTCTTATTTTACAATTCAGAGGAAGCGCCAAATTAAGAGAAATAAAGTAAGAGAAAAAGCTGAAAGCATAAGCATTCTTTTGTTGATCAAATCTTTCCGAATATTAACGCTTTTGTATTCTTGTACATTAGCAGTCGCAGAGTTAGCGGTGCTACTTACTGAGCTAAATGATCTTTCAATGAAATTAATCCGATCGCTGCAGCTAAAGCATATCCTCCCCAATTCGATACTGAAGAAATAATCAAATGATTTGCTGAAACCACACATGCTATATCTTTTCCATTCATGATTTTACTTGCAATAATCTTATCATATACCTTCCCCATACCAACTTCATTCCCACCATCACCTATACCAATTGTCATAATATCTTGATCAAATATTACGATCTGGCCAACGTTCAAACAATACTTGACCACTCCCCACTCGTTTAATCCGAAAGTTTCGAACACCTGAAAAGATGCTATCTACTTCCCTCATGCTTTCTTCAGGCCATTCTTGCGACTCACGATCATTAATCTCAAATGAAAGTAAATTTGGAAGTATTGCTGGAATGGATTCAAAAGCTTCCAAGGTTAAACATATATCATTACAAGCTGTGAAAGAAAGATGCTGCAGTTCTTTGTTAAAGAAATCCAAGACTGACACACGAAACTCATCCTCTCCCGTGTCGTAACTACAAGGGTAGAGAATTTCTAATCGTTTACATTTCACTAAAACAGCGGGAACTCGATGGTCTTCCTCCATGTAAAACGAGCAGCAATCCAAACAAAGAGTGTTTAAATTTGGAAGATTTTGTATGACGTTGAAAAATGAGGAATCGACCTTTACACCATGCACAGTTAAATATTGAATATTCGGGGATAGTTGGAAGAAAGTGCGACTTTTTATTCGCACCGGCCTGTAGGAATCTCGGTTATACAAAACAACTTCCACTAATGCAGTGGTTTGTGAAGTTTTGGTCACCCATCGAAGAAAGCCAGACCCAAGTTCAGCAGTAATCCTTTTTATACGACCAAAAAACTCCGAAAACAGCGGGATAGATAATTCCTCGACTTGAAATTTCATAGAAGCAATTAGATGTAAACAGTGTAACTTAGTAGAGCGTAAAAAGTACTGCATGACACTGTTATCTAATCGACAACTTTCCAAAGATAATGTTTCTAATGCAGAGAAAGGAGGACAGCGATGTAAATTCTGATAATCTAAATCCCCTACAAACCTCAAACCTTTTACTCGACTAAGGAAAGAGCGATAGTCATTGGATAAATCGCCTTGTAACAGATCCATCCAATTCCACTCATACAATGGAAGCATTCCTCTTGATTCGAAGATATGACGACGACAACACCATTCTACACATCCTTTGATCAATGCCGTTGATTGAGGTAATATGATTGTGATAGATTGCAGCGAATATAGAAAGTCATCTCGAAACTCTTTCGAACAAAACACATTATCTAATCCTACTATCTCTTTCAAAGTTAGATATTCAGTTAAAATAGCGAAGATGTCTCTCTTGGAGATGAGAGAAGATAGCAGAGAAAACTGTTCTTCTTCTTTGTTTTCCATCAATTTTGTTTTTTATTTCACCCTGCTATGAGAGAAGGAAGAAGCGCCAAATTAAGAAAAGACATTGATATAGAGATATATATCTGAGTATTTGTTTGAATTTACATTTACATTAGTGAAAGATAATAAGAGAAAAATATAAGACACCTGTCAGTTCATCCACAAATATCTACTTTGAAGCCACAGATAACGAGGATGATGAAACACTTGCCGCAGATGAAGCTGAAGCTGCATTGTTTAAATTTCTAAATTCATCTAGTAACTCTAATGATTTTTCGATCTCCATTCCATCGACCATCATCTCTAATTTACCTGAAATACCATCTCTTGCACCACTACTAACAATTCTTGCACATTTATTAATTTCTTCAATATTTGTTGGTAAGAATTGATTAATTGTTGTGTTAATCAAATCTTTCCGAATATTAAAGCTTTTATATTCTTGTACAGTAGCTGTCGCAGTGGTTGCAGTAGCATGACTTGACAACTCAATAGAGTTAGCAGTGCTACTCCCTCCTATTACTGGACTTGGACTTGGAGTTGTTTCGGTACTTGAATGAGTTAAGTGATGTTTCAATGAAACTAATCCGATCGCTGCAGCTAAAGCATATCCTCCCCAATTCGACACTGAAGAAATAATCAAATGATTTGCTGAAACCACACAGGCAATATCTTTTCCGTTCATGATTTTACTTGCAATAATCTTATCATATACTTTCCCCATACCAACTTCATTCCCACCATCACCAATACCAATTGTCTTAATATCTTGACGAAGAATAAAACTTGAACCGTCAGGTGAAGTTTGTAATCCTAAATATTCTAATGGTGCAATAATATGTGTCATATCTCTTTTTCTCATGGTTAAATAATTCTTTTGATGATTAGGTCCGGCTCTTTCAATAGAGATTAAACAATCAATCGATTGATATAATTCACCAAATCTTTGATCATCTTTCTCTGTAAAGACTGGTGGGAAAGCTTCTAAAGTAAAGTTTTCATCATTTAAACCATATTCATAAAGGTTAGATGCTGCAGCACAGGCAAGTAAGACTTCTTCATTACATTCATCTGTGAGTAAAGTTACTTTTTTTCCAATTAATAGAAGAGCCTTGGCTATCGCAAGTGCTCCAAGTGGACCATCTGTCTCAGTAGGTGGATCATAATCGAGGAGACAAGGAAATCCGGTTAAAATTGCGACATGTTTTGCGTGGAAGATATCAACAGCTGAATGAAATAATTCTCCTTCTGGTAGAAGAATTTCACGAATTCCACGTTGACCTTCATCTAATTGTATTCTTTTCTCAATCTTTGAAATCATTTCATATAAATTTGCATAATTCTTTTTATAATGAAGTAGATGTACTAGATTTGGTGGAGCTGTTTCTCTATCTGGTGTATCATCAATAATTTTCAGTTTTTTACTTCTTCCTTTCTTATTAAATCTTTGATGATAAATTTGTAAACCTAATAAACCAACTAAGAAAAATCCAAATCCACCATAGCGATTCAGAGCTTCCATGATCGGGCTACGACTTCCTCCAATTAATTTGTTCAACCAATCCTCAACGAACTGACAGTGAATTAAGCACTTCCTTAAAACACTATCCTTTTCATGATACGATCGTTTGCGATAGTCGTTTTTCATCGTTTTCTCCACCTCTTTCTTTTATTTTAATGGAAGATGCCTAGATTCATTCCCATTGTGGTTGTAGCAGCTGGAGGAACTCTGTTGAGTACAGGATTCGTATGTTATTCGATGGGATTGACGTTTGATGTGCCATTGGGAGTTAAAACTGATGAAAAAGACGATGAGTTGGCACGCTTACGTAGACATGGATTTGCCATACAGACGAAGGTTTTAAGTCACCAGAAGATACATGTGATTGAGAATGTCTTTGAATCATTGAAAAATGATCATCAACAGAAGAGAGAGGTCTCAAAAGGAAGAATTCATTATGATTTATTGAAAAGTTCTGAATTCCGACAACATACTCTCATCCAAGAAGTCATTAAGGATTGTGAATTATTGACAAAAGAGTACCTCTCTGACTCATCGGACATATACCTCAGTACTATGCAGATTGTTGAGTCTTTACCTGAATCTGATTCTCAGATATGGCATCGTGATAACAAGAGCATTGGCACTACTCTCATTGTCCCTCTCGTTGATCTTACAGAGGAGATAGGGACGACTGAGATTCTCGCTGGGAGTCAATGCTTGAGTTTATCAACTTCTCCAGCAGTTGTTAGTCCAATCGTCCCTCGAGGTAGTTATGTTTGGATGGATTCTCGCTGCCTTCATCGAGGTGTCACCAATCAAGGAAAAGTTACAAGACCCATCTTAGTAATTCGTTTTGATAAAATCAATTCACCACCACCTGGAATGTCTTCCTTGGAGACGTTGATTTGGAATCAGATTGCAAATTTCTTTGCTTCATTTCTTCCGAGGAAAACAGTACCTTAATCTTCTTCGTTAGTTAGTTTGCTGTTTTCCTTGATTTTTTGTTCTGCTTCCACACACTTTTGCATTTCTATTCCATTATAAAATTTTCGAAGATTCTATTTTTGTATCATTTCCATGGATTTATTCTGAGTGAATGTAGGTTTAGTGGGATGAGTAAAGGGGGTGTGATATTTTGACGATGCTTATTTTCCTCCTTGCAGTGATTCATATTTTCGTTGCACCTTCTGTGATTGCCAAAATTAGACGATAAGTTGTTCAGTGAAGATGATTCATTTTCTTCAATTCAGATCATTTGAAATGTTGATTCTTCTCCTGACTATTGAATATGTGCATGAACATGCTGTTTGCTTTTTTTCATTTTGAATAAGTTGTAAATAATAATTTCTCTCTTGCCCTTAATCATAGAGAAAGACAATTTTCACATTCTAATCCCACAATTCAATCTTATGCAAGAGATAGATAGTTAGAGCTATGCAGCGCCATATTATACAAAAGAGGCCTTTTCTTTAAATTCGAATTTAGAAATATATTATGGCAGAATTGCTATTAATATCTGATCCTAAGGCAACATCACCAAAAGATTATCAAGAAAAGTTTTATAATTATCTTCATTGTTATGAATTCTCAAAAATTTTATCTTTTCTTCATCAAATTAATGTGAAAAGCTCGAATAATGAACAACAACATGTTGATGATGATCATTATTCCTTCGTTGTTTCAACACAATCATTGATTGAATATGATTCTGCCTTGTCTTATTTTCTTTTTAACTATCCAACTATTTTATTACCTCTATTCCAGGAAACATTGACAGATCTGTTGAATGACATCATCGAACATCCATCCTTCCTCCGATCTCTCCCAGCCAGAATCTCAACACCGAACAGCTCCAATCGTCCCCAAACGCCTCAATTCGACCGCAAACCAACAATTCCTAAGAATCTACATATTAGATTTTCTTCATTACCTCCTATTAATGACTTCGTTAAGCCTTCCATTAGTCACGTTAGAGCACAAGAATGTAATTCATTAATACAACTTTCTGGAACAATTGTTCGAACTGGAGCTGTTAGAATGTTAGAATTAAGCAAGAAATACCAATGTCATAACCATCGTTGTCGTCATTCTTTCCGAGTTTATGCGGATCCCGAACAAGATTACCTGATACCTCAACTCAAATACTGTCCCAATATGATACGAAATACTAACAATAATGGTATCGGTGAAATGAAAAAATGTAATTCCTCAACTTTACAAGAGGTAGAGGACGAAAGGCGGGTCGTAGACTATCAAGAGATTAAAGTTCAAGATCGTATGGAACAACTTCCTTTCGGTACTGCTCCTCGTTCGATGATTGTCATATTAGAAGCTGATTTAGTTGATAAATTTAATGCAGGTGATGATATTATTGTTATTGGTACTCTGATTAGGAGGTGGAGAAGTCCTTATCCTGGAAGTCGATGTACTATTGACCTCATGATACAAGCCAACAACATCTTCCAACCATACAACGACCAACAATCACAACCACCGCCTCCAACACAGTTTCCATCGCAGAATTTAATGATTTCTTTCCCATTTGGGATTAATTCTTCGTATAGTGAGTTTGAAGAGTTCTGGCGAACCTATCGCTCGACACCATCAACTCCTTCCTCCTCTTCCTCTCGAAGAAACTCTATTCAAGATAAAGAACTTTATGGGAGAAATATAATCCTTCAATCAATCTGTCCTCAATTATATGGTCTGTTTATAGTGAAACTATCTTTATTGATGGCATTGATTGGTGGTTCTTCGACCTCCTATGATACTGGAGTTCGTCGACGAAGTCAAATTCATCTTCTCATGGTCGGAGATCCAGGCTGTGGCAAATCTCAACTCCTTCGATTTGCGTCAAAGCTAATACCTAGATCTGTATTGACGACGGGCATTGGCACGACTGGTGCGGGGTTAACATGCACTGCCGTGAAGGATGGACATGGAAGTAATGAATGGGCCTTAGAAGCAGGTGCATTAGTCCTTGCAAATGGAGGTATCTGTTGTATTGATGAATTCTCAAGTATCCGTGAACAAGATCGTACAACGATCCATGAAGCAATGGAACAACAAACAATCTCTATCGCTAAAGCAGGATTAGTTGCAAAGTTACCTACCCGAACTACTGTCATTGCTTGTTGTAATCCGAAAGGACAGTATGATCTATCTGCTGATATTACAGTAAATACAGCAATTGCAAGTCCTTTATTAAGTAGATTTGATATTATTCTGATCTTAATTGATCAACCAAATAAAGAATGGGATAAATCTGTTTCAACTCATTTATTAAAACGATCCATTGAATTAGGTCAACGATCATCTTATCAACAAGAGAACAGCAAATCAGCGAACTCTTCACCTGCGAATGGAAGTCAAAGGAGTAAAGACGCTCCAGCCGCATCATCATCGTCCTCATCTTCTTTACTTGGATGGGATGAGAAGAAATTAAGAGAATATATTAATTGTGTTAAACGAATTAAACCTGTCATGACGGATGCAGCTCAACAGCTCATCATTCGATTCTATCAGATGCAACGTCAGAATGAAGATCGATCGACGTCTCGAACTACAGTTCGGTTGCTAGAGTCTTTAGTGCGTGTGTCAGAGGCTCATGCTCGTCTGATGTTTCATACTCATATAGAGATCATGGACGCTGTCATGGCCATCCTCTGTATTTCGATATCAGGTTCAGTGACATCAGTATTAGATAATGCATTAGAGGTAATTAAAGAAGACTTTTGTCATGATTCTCCGAATGATCAATATGAAAGACATGAGAGAAGAGTGTTTCAGATGTTACAATATTCAAAGGAGAAACTATGGAAAGAAATTGAGAAGAAGAATCCGAATACCAACAGCATAGCAAGTAATTATAATGGAAGCGAGAGGAAGAATGAGTATAGTCGTGTTTCTGACACTTCTATCATTGAAAGCGAGGTTCAGAGGTTAACTTATGCCAGCAATAGGGTAATAAGTAATCCCTTTTCAAGTCCTTCACGAAAAAGAGTTGATCAAAACGAGATCAATCGGGCCGAAACTGTAACTTTAGAAGAAGAGAAGATTGAAATTACATCCAAACAACGAGAGATTAGGAGCAATCAAAAACCAGTTTATTCGAATGGATTCCTCTATGAGGAAGAAGATTATGAAGAAATAAATCGAAGAAATGAAAATGATTTCTCTGATATAAATAATATTTCAAGTCAGAGGAAGCGAGGTTTACCCGAAGCAGACCACACCAACCTCAAGACTTCCCTCACTCCTTCATCCTCACAGAAACGAGTGAGACTCAGTGATGGTGAAGAGATGAGCAAATCTCAACAGAATACCTCTCAACCAACGAGTCAATTGACCGTTGGATCTCTTTCATCATCTCAGCCTGGACCATTGAAAAGCATTCTGAAGAAGTCGATTTCCTCATCCTCTCCTTCCTCAACCACCTCTTACAGTCAAATGACGTCAGTTTCTCAGAAGAGCTTGCAAACGAGTCTTAAGGATCCTCTCTTAGTATCAGAAGAAGTACTTCCAGCTTTGACTGTAATTCCATTACCTGGAGAAGAAGTGATGACTCAGACATTCTACAACCTTGATGCTATTGAAGAGACGAAGACACCAATATCAGTTCCATCTCAGGTACCCTCCCTGAGTCTAACAACTCCAATGAAGTCTGTTACTAAAAGTAATGGCAGTGAAAGCGTTAAGAAGAGTGCTGGAATAGAGGGGGTTAGTAGCAGTAGTAAGAAAAATATATTCTTAAAATCATCAAAGATATTACAACAGTTAGATGTCAATGATCTAGAAAATTGGTAAATAAATCAAATTAAAATTGTTTTGAATACCTTAACACCACATAAATGATGAGAGCAATCGCCGACTTTCTTTGTCTTTTAGAGTATATGTAAGTGGAATAAGATTTTGAATTATATTAATTTACACAATGATGAGAGATAATGAAGGAAAGAAGGTCAAGTTGTTGGTGATTGAGGCAAGCAAAGATTTCTCGGCTGAGAACAAGGGACTCTAAAATAGAGCGATGGCGATATCATCTCAATTTTATTTCGCTGTCACGATGGCCACCGTAGCCATCCACTGCATTCATCTTTACAACGCTCTCATATTAGTAGAAAGAAGACAAAGGAAATGAGGAAAAGATATGAGTTTAGTTGTATTTCAGAAATCCGATAAATGAAGACGAGGAACATTAGCCAAACAATCATAGTTTTTAATCTTTGGACATTGAAGTAGTGTAACAATCGGCACAGTCATCAAACTACGAACATCTTCTAAACTAATACATGATCGTAAATCAATCTCATGATTCTTTCCAAATGCTGTAATATCAATTAAATTCTTACAATTATATATTCTAACCATAGGAATATTCCCTATACCATTCACAGATATTAAATCATCACATCGATCAATCGTAATGGATTGTAAATATTGAAATAATAAAAATTGATTCTTCATGTCATGAATAAGTGGTGTGAAGGTTTTATCAGGTTCAAAGGTGAAATGTTTAAAATTATGAAAGAAAGAATAATTAGTAATAATATCTTCCTCATTGTTATTATTGTTATTATTGTTATTATTAATTCTTCTGTTATTAATTCTTCTAATTGTTAATGTATGATTTTTCATTTCAGATAATAGCTTTGGAGTTATTTGATAACTAAAGATTGTTAGATTATAAACATTTTTTAATTCTTGTAGATTATTAATATTTTCACAATATTTTATTAAAATATGTTTAACATCTTTGATTGGAGAAACATCTTTCACTAGGAAGCAATTATTTAATTCAATTGATTTAGCATATTTTAATACAGTTATATCTTCAATATCACATGAACCTAATGTAATATAGGGAATATTAACTAAGCTATTATATCCGATAAGATTCTCTGAACAACTCAATATCACTAGACGATGATGTTTCCCTAAACATGAAATATCATTCACTTGTCTGCAGAAAGAAAGATTTAAATAATAAATACCCTTTAATGGTGATACATCTATTAATCCATCGCATTCTGTGAGTATTAACTCATGAATCTTACTGAAACTACTGACATCGATTAACCCTGTACCGTTATAGATGTTTAATCTTTTTTGTTGTTTCCCTAGCTTGGTAAAGTCTTTGAGTAAGATTGGATTAGAAATAGAAAGATCTGGTATGTCTTGTAATGCAGTGATGTCAGTGAGTTCAATTGCATCGAGAAGGTGAAGTTTCTTCAAGTGACTTAGCTTCTCATAGTCAAAGAAACCTGACTTAAGCGAGGCGGAAAGTTCTGCTATTTTTTCAAGAGAAGGGATTTCAATTGGTAAGATCATGGTTTTGATGCATTCTATGTGAGTTATCAAGTGTAGTGGGTACTGGAAGGTAATTGGTAAATTGATCTTATGGACAGGGATTTCGATGGAGAAAGTAGGCGGAAAGATATT
>VKHI01000606.1:8163-18503 GCA_015145745.1 Poterioochromonas sp. DS
TTCTTCACAATGATGATCACCCTTCCAATTCAGTTCCTCCCACTTCTTCAGCTCGCCCTTCTTCCATGGATGAGGGATCGCCTTCTCTCGAGACCTTGTTTATTCCGGCGATCTTGGTGGAGCCAACGCCTGGTGTAGTAATCAAAACGAAGAGAGAAGACAGCACGAAGATCTTTGTCAACGTTTGTCATCACGTGCTGATTCCTCTTCTGAATGCAGATAACATCTACGTCACTCATCCCTACTACCCCGACTACCTGCAATTATACTTCACGCAGTTCACATTGAACAAGTCGAGGTATGTGATGTATGTGGGTCTACTGCGAGAAACAGCGGATAAAGAGGGAGGCACATGCTTCGTGAGTGACGTGGTGGTTCATACGAGCGTGTTTCAGGATTGTATGAAGGATGCGGAGTTATGTGATAAAGTGAGTGTCTAGTGTAGTGTTGGTTGTTTGGTTGTTTATGAGTTTCTTTTAGTTCTATTTGAAGGTGTTGAAGGCGCTGGCGAGACATAACAACACGGATTTCGATGCAGACTACAAGCTGCCGAAGATTCTGAGGAACTATAAGGGGAATGAGGTGGACAAGTTGAACGTCCCCGTCTATACCTCAGTTGGAAGACCAGTGCCTCAAACCGAGAGTTCCCGCAATTCTTTCCGGTATCTCCGTGCTTCTGACGTAGGCAACGGATTGTCCACTGCCTCTAAACTCTTTGGTGACGTCAAGACAAGTGATGTCAGTGGAAAGAGTTCGGGAACACCTCCTCGTCCCTCATCAGACATCTCTCGTCCTAGCTTCTTCACGGTGAACTCTGAGTGGAACAAGAAGTGGAAGACTGCAATCGGAACTGGGAGAAATGTGGTGCATACGTCAGTGATCACCAAAAGAAATCAGTTTGGTATGAATAAAACACGCCAGCTGATTCTCACTGACCAGCCCAGCCTCGTCTATGTCGAGACGGGTTCGATGAGTGTGAAAGGAGAGGTGGTGTGGGATAAGGAAAGCCCTCCCGTCGCCTCTGTGGTAAGACACCCTTCCACTTTTCTTCCTTTCATTAGATTGATGGCGTCATTGTTCTTGTTGTAGGTGGATAAAAGCACTTTCAGCGTGACTGTGCCTGGCAGAGAGTTTAAGTTCGTGGATCAGGAGCAGAACGCCGCTACCTGGGTGCAGAAGATCAACCTAGTGACGAAGCATTGTGGAAAGCGATGACGAGACAAGAGACAAGACTTAGAGAGTATTGTTTGAGTGTTGTGGTCGGGTCGTTTAGAGTTGTTCGTTGATTAGGTTAGGATGGGTTAGGTATGATTTATTCTTTAGGTTGTTATTAGTCGTATTGTTGTTGTGTAAATTATGTCGAGTTTATCTGCCTCACTGCTTGGTCTATTGAGATATGGATGTATGAAGAGCTAACAGAGCTACGAACGTTGACACAAAGATGATTACTTATACACTAAGACCGCCGTCTGAACGACAGTGTCATTGTCTATTGTCTGTAGTACAGTAGACTTACTTCATCACGAAGTTCTTATAGACCACATCTTCCTTCATCGCTCCGTCGATTAGAGGAGCAACAAGCTCCGAGTAGCTCGTGTTCTTATAGAACTTGTCTCCCAGAGGAATGAAGGGAGGCGAGGAGATCCAGTAGAACTGCTCTCTTAGGAAGCCCTTCACTTTCACCACGTTGCCTGGATGGAAATACACATTCCCTTGATTGAGTAGTCCAGGCCAAAGACAATAGGTGCTCGGAGCACAAATCACAGTTTTCGTCGCTGCGAGCATGTAGAAGGTCTCGTTGGCGTGGCCTCTGAGGACTGACACTGTTGCCTCCGGACGAATCTGACGTAGAAGCGCAGTCATGTCTTGAATTAGGCGAACACAATACTCCTGCGCTTTCATGTAATTCGCTCTGTGAAAGACTTGAGACACATAGTTGAATGGTTCCGTTATGACGTATATCTTAGACAGGTTTCGCGGGAGCAGTGCGTCATACAATTGAAACTTTAGAAAGCCATAAGTCGCTCCTCGCACCTGCATCACATCAATGCATCGGAAGAGTATGACGGAGTCGGGGATTAGAGGTTGAAGAGGGTGGGAGTGAGGAGGTGTGATCGACTCGAACTCTTGGCTGGGCAGAGTTCTCGTAGAGCCTGCGACTAGCGCAGGTCTGAGTGCCTGCTCAAGAATACTGCGAATGAAGATCGGACGATGGAGCCAGGCACCTCCAGTTTCCCAGGGATATCGCTTCTCTCTCGCGTCACAGGTGGAGAGGAAATTCTTATTCACCCGAGAGAAGTCATCGATCACTGGACTCGGATGAACGATGATCGTTGGCAAATCCTTCACCACCTCCACTGCATCAAAGCTTCTCAGAAAAATATAATGCGCTCCGATTAAATTAGCACAGGCCACTCCCTATGTAAGCATAGATAACCCAGTGATGTTACAGAGAGGCTCAGGGATTCACTCACCTCGAAGTAGTATCCTAATCTATTGCCAAAGTTCTGGAATACCATGTTGTAGGCACAATACAGTAAGGGTTCATTATTGATGGAAGAAAACTCCTTTGTTAAAACGCATTCGCGAAGAGAGTGAGGGGTTTTCCTTTGGAGCAATGATCGAAGTTCAACCAGTTGCTGCTCCTCAATGGCGAGAAGAGCAGAGAAGAAGCCAATAGTCAAGTAGAAGAGGAGGAGAAGGCTCGTTGCTCTCATGTACTATAGTTATTCTATGGTATATGTTATATGATATATGTTATATGTTATGCTGTCTGTTACTGTGTGTCGTATTGTCGTATTGTCGTATTGTCGTATTGTTGTTCGATTCGGTCAAACGAATCAAACGAATCTGCCTGGGCCAGAGGGGCAAACAAGGGCAGAGGCCACTGTTCTTCATAGTGTGACTATATATATATACTACAGTATATATACTAGAGGAGTGATATAGTGAGCGATGGATGGCAATAGTAGATATTGTTAGATATTACATAATAAGATTTGGTGGCCTTCTGTCTGCTTCCATGGTTTAGAGTAGAGACAACTGATGACTGAGGAGGAATCGCGAATGTACCATGGAGAAGTGAGGAAACTGATATCCGTCGATGACACACAAAATATATGATTGAATTGAATCCATCAGATATCTTGGTATCAGTGTAATAGACCTGGAGGGAGTAAGACCTTGCGTTAATTACAAGTCGGTGACATTTTACGCAATTAATAATGGCGTTAATTGATTTGCGTGGCGGGGATATGGCGGGATATGGCGGGGATATGGCGGGTAATGCGTGTGTGGCGTGTATTGGTTGCGTAGATATGAGTGCAACTTTATTTATGACACAACAACAAACAACAATCTAGTACTAGACTATACTAATATTATATACTACACTACACGAACTACTATAGTATACACACCCACCCACATTAGAGAATGAGAACTTTCTTCTCTCTTTTCTTCGTCTGTCTCTTCTTCCAGACCTCCTCTTACCTATTCCCACGCGATTTCTTCGCATTCTCTCCTCGAACCCCCTCCCTCCTATCAAAGCTAGATGCTACTACCACCTCAACGACTATTGGCAAAAAGGTTTCGTTGGAAGAATTCTTGGCGCGAAAGGAAGGACCAGATTTCTTCTGGAAGTACCGACTCGAGCGACTGAAGAAGAAGAAGGCTGACGTCTATCCCTTCGACCCCTCCAACTACACTGGAAAGCACACAGACAAAGAGCTGTATGAGATCTACTACCTAGACCTGGTCTTAAAGGGGAAGATGGAGGGCTTTGATATCGAGAAGGAGCAGGTGGTCGACGAGGACGAGTGGCGACTGATCTTCAGAGACATGGCGGCCTGGACGAGAGAAGTCGAGCAATCCGTCCCGAAGGAAAGTATTCCTGACTCCCCCTTTGACCTGTTGTCTATTTTCTTCCCAGAGATGAGACCAGCCTTCCAAGAGCTCGAGGCTCCTCTGAACGACCCTGACATCCCCTACAAGACCACGAGAGAGTTCGTCGAAGACGCCTTCCGCGGAAACTTCCCCATCAAAGGAGTTACGGCTGAAGACGATTCCGCAGAGTTTGAGAAGCAGCTGGATACCATCGAGGCGGAGTCCTTGCAGCGAGTGCACGATCTTCGTCAACGTCTGTTGCAGGAGGTGGAGTCGGACCAGGAGCAGCTAGACGAACAGAGCAAAGCCTTCTACCGCCGCGCCAAAGAACTCGTTAACTCCACTCCTATCACACAGGCTGAGTGGGACACTGAGTCGGAAAAGACGAAGCGACTCGTGGAGGAAATGGCTGAGCTGGCAGCGGCTGAGGACGAGGAGCATCACCACCACGACGAAGAGCACGAGGGTCACGACGAGCATCACGAGAAGAAGTTATCCATCCCAGAGCAGTTCAAGCAAAGGTACGGCAGAGATCTGAAAAAGATGCAGGAGAGATTGGGAAAGTTCTCCGCCAATCCCAACAATTATCTCGAGGTCGTCGCAGTTGAGGCTGCGGGGAAAGAAGGTCTCGATCTTTGGAAGGAGATTGAGAAATCGTTCGAAGATAACTATTCGAAACTCAGCGAGCAAGAGAGAGTGAAGCTGCAGCAAGACTTCAAGACCTTCGTCAACGGCCTTCCTCTCAACTAATGACGTGAACATAGTCGACCTTTCATTGTATCCCCTTATTTTCTAATAATTCTAATAATTTGATGCTTTAACTCTAAATATGATTCTCAGAATATAGAGGAGATTCCATTACATCATCGTTAATCATGTTCAAAATAAAGGAGAAAAGAGAGAGAAAGAAAGAAAGACAGAGAGGTGAAGAGGCGAAGAATAGTCTCAGTAGAGCAAAGAATTCATTTCTAAAAGAGGGAAGCTGAATGACGAGGGTATCACAAGGTCTCGTCTTCCAGTTCATCAAAGCCTGTAGAAGCAGTGGTTGGAGGGGCTGACGTTGGTCTATCTCTTCTCGGTGGAACGGGAGGAGGAAGAGAGCGAGGAGCGGAAGGTAACGGGTTCGAGCCAGAGAAGTCGTCCTATAAATGCCCTGTTAAAAGAGGAAAGAGGCTCACTACAGACAGCTTACAGTCGCGACTTTATGAATCTCATTGATGGTGACGTCATTCGCATGATCGCTGGGATGAGATTCCAACTTGGAAGTTCGTTTGCCTTTGACTTTCCTTTTTCCAGCCTGAGATAGAGATCATTAGTATTAATATTAGTATAATGAGAGGTGTGAGTTACCTGGAAGATAGCGGTGTCCATGTCCTTCGCCCCAGCAAAGTTTTCAGGTTTCAGTGAGCCATATTCTGTCATGAAGGTAAGAAGGCGAACGGAGATTGTCCAATCTTAGTCTTACCGTAGAAATAAGCAGCAACAACGGCGCCGAACATTGGTGCAAACCAGAACATCGCCTGCTGATGGTAGTATGTTCCATCGATCTGAGCCCACGCGGCAACCAGCGAAGGTCCAAAGGATCTCGTAGGGTTAATGGAGCAGCCGTCGATCGGTAGGAGGAAGAGGTGGGCGACCATCACAGACATGGCGATGGGAAACACACCGAGAGGTCCCGCGCCCTCTGTAGGGATATCAATCGTCGAGAGAACATTGAACATGAGTAGTGCAGTGCCCAGAGCCTCAGCGAAGAAGACCTGTCCTCCTGTGAAGGTGGACTCGTCCCAGCTGTTCGAGCCGAAGGCGCGTGCTGCAGGCCAATTGTTACCGAAGATCGCCCAGAGGAAGAGCGCTCCAAAAACAGAGCCCAACATCTGAGACAATGTGAAACACAGGGTGCGGATAAGCGAGGTTCGTCCTGCGACGAACAGCCCAAGACTCACAGCACTGTTAATGTGACCACCGGACAAGGGACCGAAGATCTGGGCGAGACACATGATACCGAACCCGAAGGATGCAGCAATCATCATTAAATTTGGATTATCCAAGTTTAGAGTGACCATAGCGCAACCGCAGCACATGAGCACGAAAAGATGCATGGCAAGGAACTCAGCGAGACAAGCACGCCAGAACTTGTTGTCAATATCTTCCCAGATAATGAGCTGCTTCCCGAAAATCTCGTAAACTGTTGGAATATTTCGATGCATGTTCGGAGAGGTGAGTGGATTCTAATGATATTATAATAATCTAATAGGAATAGGGTTTACTGTTAATAATAATAATTAATCCTCTCTGAGTCTCTCTGAGGATTGTTTTCAGGATATTATCGTGTGAGATCTTCCGAATCTAATACAGCTGTGAAACTTGTGCAACGATGAGAGCTAGCTGTCCAGTCCTCTTCAGTCTGCCGCTGGATCTTCGATCTATGATAGTAATTCAGGTGTTGGAAGTTCGAAAGTGGGGCAGGGGCTTTCTGCCCACCCAAAATAGATCGCATCATCGAATTTAGCTTCACTGAAAGAAGAAAGATCGATTGACGGTTTGCACCGATCGACAGTGACTGCCGCCTTCAAGACCACCCAGACCCGACCCTCCCGTCCATAGATCCTTCCTTTACTCTATTCTCACAAAAATTCCTTGGTGTATTGACCTTCCTTGCAAGAAAGTCTGGTCAGATGGAGCATTTGGTAGTTTCTGAAAAGCGTTATAAGATCCCGTTCTTCGAGTATACTCTCCCAGAATCGATAGAGTATGGCAAGTTTCGTCTGCTGTTAGGAGAAGATTACAATAATCGGAATTTCCGAAGAGCGTGTATCGCAGAGTTCGTTGCGATGATGTTTTTCGTAGTGATGTGCTGTGGCTGTGCTATGGTGACGCTTAACCTCAGCAATCCTAACCTTATGATGGTGGCGGCTTCATTTGGCTTTGGTATCATGGTGCTGGCTCAGTTTGTGGGTCCCTTATCTGGTGGTCATATCAACTGTGCCGTCTCCTTTGCTTTGTTCTTAGGAGGAAGAGTCTCCCTCGTCAGGTGCACCTGTTACACCTTCTCACAGATGTTGGGCTCTGTGCTAGGCGCCTTCTTCCTCTGGGCGATCTTTGGGAATAACTGGCCGGCAGCGCGTGCCTTCGGATCGAACAGCTGGAACGAGTCTAACTTCTCTGGAGGTCAAGTATTCCTCGCTGAGATCATCGGCACAATGCTCCTCGTGTACAATGTTTTCGCCACCATCGACATCCCTACTGTAGGAGGCGGGCCTCTAGGTGTGTTCCCCATCGCCATGTCAGTCATGGTTTCCCACCTCTTCCTGCTTCCGATCGACGGCTGTTCCATCAACCCTACCAGATCCTTCGGACCTTCGCTCGTCGCTGCGATGGCTGGAATATCAGGCAACTACTACCATCAACAATATATGTTTTGGTTCGGTCCTCTGATCGGAGCTGCCATCACCGCCATTATTTACGGTAAGTTCCCTCTCAAGTCGATTACACAGGCAGTCCATTGACTTAC
Organism: Poterioochromonas sp. DS; assembly: GCA_015145745.1. NCBI lineage: Eukaryota > Synurophyceae > Ochromonadales > Ochromonadaceae > Poterioochromonas > Poterioochromonas sp. DS. The sequence goes on from VKHI01000606.1 coordinate 15,560, forward strand.
TGACTTTGTAGAATATGCACCACTGAAACCAAAGAAGCGTCAAACGAAAGAGGATATGGCGGCTGCTATTTTCATGGCTGAAAAGAAGAGGTGAGTGTCTATAGAAGCCGACACCCTAAACGTTATTTATCGTTTGTTAGAGGAGAGAAGGACGATGACGAGATTGAGGATATACCCGATGAGAACGATGAATCTGATGCCACTTATAAACCTGCAGTGAAGGTGAGTGGTTTAGATTTTGTGGTAAAAGTTAAATCTAATGTTCTCTTTCAGAGTGGTCGGGAGCTTATTCCTCAAGACGAGGACTTTGACCCTTCTCTTTAAATTCTATCCTCCACCTTAACCCTGCCTCTCTCTTCGTTGTTGTGCTTGGTATTTAGAGTGTCCTCCTTTTCTACTTGTTTTTCTTTCCTTCTCTCTTATTATCAGCTATCCCACTCACGATTCTCTCTATCTGCTTTGAACGGGGAGGAAGAGGTGGGAGTCACGTTGATGCAGAGTAACATCAGCGCTATAGAAAGTTTTCCTCTCTACCGCTAATACGATGCCAATGATGATATTTAGATTTTTTTCTGAATGAGATTTGATTACATAATAATATCCTACTTTTCCCTATCACGAGTCTTTTTCACCCCTCACTTCAGCTCAGTGATGGAAGAGGCGCAAATCAGTGAATGCCATCGCCATGCCGTATTCCTTACAGGCTGAAATAACTTCCTCGTCAGCGATACTGCCTCCAGGCTGTGCTACGAACTTCACACCGACCTTCGAGGCATGGTCAATTGAGTCGCTATACGAGTAGGATAACCTCTGATCATGTGATAAGATGAAGATTCAAACTTACCGAAAAGGAAAGAAAGCATCAGAGGAGATAGATACATCAGAGAGTGTAGCGAGGAAGTCTTTCTTATCTTGCTCTGTCAATGGTTCTGGGATTGATTCGAAGTTCTCTTGCCACACTGGCAACTCAGCAGCTGTGAAATCTCCCTCAATATAGCGAACTCTGGCGTTCACGCGGTCTTGACGCTTTACTGCTTTCTTAAACGCGAGAGACTGAACTTTCGGGTGCTGACGCAGATACCATACGTTCACCTTCCTCGCCGCAAGCTTGACGCAGTCTACGCGACTCTGCTGTCCGGCACCCACGCCTATCATTTGACCGTTTTTCGCATAGCCCACCGAGTTGCTTTGGGTGTACTTGATCGCGATAGACGCAAGGATCAGATCTCGCTGCGCCTCGATAGGCAGAGAACCTTCGCCTGTAACCACCTTCTGCAAATGTTGCGCAGTGATGATGGTGTCATTGCGACGCTGGGAAAACACGACACCATACATCTCTCGGAACTCAATCACAGGGGCGATGAAGCGCTCGTCAGCTTGCAGAATAATAAAGCCACCCTTCTTCTTCTGCTTGAGAATTTCGAGGGCCTCTGGCTCGAACCCCGGAGCGATAATTCCATCACATACTTCGGCTTTGAATACTTTGGCTGTTGCCACGTCTACTACATGCGAAATCGCAGCGAAGTCACCAAATGAGCACATTGGATCAGCGTTTCTCGCGCGTATGTAAGCCAGAGCTGTGGGACTGAGCTCGTCTTGGTTCAAGATCTCGTAGGCAGCGGACTCTGACGCGGTCAGAGGGACGCCGACAGCAGCTCCAGCAGGAGAGCAATGCTTGAAAGAGGCCGCAGCAGGAAGACCCAGTGCTTGTTTTAGCTCGAAGACGAGCTGCCATGCATTGCAGGCATCGAGCAGATTAATGTAGCCGGGTGTGCCATTGACAACGGCAAAGGGAAGTGACTTGCCCAACGGACTGTAGATGGTGGAGGGCTTTTGGTGGGGGTTGCAGCCATACTTCAGTTGGAATTGTGGTGTGTAGGATCTAGTGACGATAGACACGTCGTTGTTCAGTTGCTCGGCGAAGTAGGTGGCGATGGCAGCGTCGTAGGCGGCAGAGGTGCTGAAAGCCTGCGATGCTAGGCGCTTTCTCAGTGCCAGAGAGGTATGACCATGCGATCGCACGTATTCATCGAGGAAGGAAGCATACTGCGAAGGATTCGACAACACTGCGACGTAGCTGTGGTTCTTCGCAGAGGATCGTAACATGGAAGGACCTCCAATGTCAATGTTCTCGATACACATGTTGAAATCCGCACCTGATGCGACTACAGGACGAGTCACTTGGCAAGTAGTGAGGCATGTGGCGAAGAAACTTACCGGTTGCTTCGAAAGCGTAAAGATTCATCACGACAAGATCGATCTTTCCAATGCCATTCTCCTCCATTTCCTTCTCATGCTTTGGATTCCCTCGTACTGCGAGAAGCCCTCCGTGAACTTTAGGGTGCAATGTCTTCACGCGACCATCCAATATTTCTGGGGCTCCAGTATACGCGCCAACATCGGTGACCGAGAAACCAGCATCACGGAGTGCCTTCGCTGTCCCTCCAGTCGAAAGAAGCTGCACCTCATGAGCCACTAGTTGTCTTGCAAGATCAATGAGCCCAGTTTTATCGGAAACACTGAGTAATGCGCGTTGAATCTTGATCTCGTTCAACTGAGCCCCGGAGACACTGGATAAAATATGAGCCATTAGACTGGTTAATAGTGAGCGATTGATCGATTGATTAGTGCAATGTGACCTACGAGGATCGAAAGATCGTGTGAAGAAATGAAAGTTTTATGAGTAAAGTGCTCTACTTCACCCTCAACAACAACGAAGATTCGATTTTCTTCGTGTGAAATTACAAAAAACTTCCTTTAAAAAGCGCTTATTTATTTGTTCATTTCCTCAATTCTCCTACAATTCAATAACTCATTCATTAAAGGAATTCACTAATTCATTTGATAATAACGACAACAACAACAACAGAGACAACAGAGACAATAGAAGACAACAGAGACAATAGAAGACAACAACACAGTACAACACAACTAGACAATTCGA
>VKHI01000607.1:4230-18456 GCA_015145745.1 Poterioochromonas sp. DS
TCAGCTCAGCCTTCTTCGCATCCATCTTCCCAGCCATCCAGTCACCCTTCCAGTCAGCCTAGTAGCTCTCCATCATCTCAACCATCTGCACAGCCTTCCTCTCAACCTTCTGCTCAGCCGTCTAATCGCCCTTCCGGCCAGCCGAGTAGTTCTCCATCAGCTCAGCCTTCTTCGCATCCATCTTCCCAGCCATCCAGTCACCCTTCCAGTCAGCCTAGTAGCTCTCCATCATCCCAACCATCTGCACAGCCTTCCTCTCAACCTTCTGCTCAGCCTTCCAGCCGACCATCCTCACAACCTTCCTCACAGCCATCTGCTCAGCCATCTACCCGCCCTTCAAGCCAACCGAGCAGTGTTCCCTCGTCACAGCCATCTGCACAGCCAACCTCTCAACCAACTACTTCCTCTTCCAGCAAGCCAACCGGTGCTCCCTCTTCACAACCTTCATCCCGACCTTCTTCACAACCTTCTGCTCAACCTTCTTCTCAACCTTCCGGTCAGCCGAGTAGTGCTCCATCAGCTCAGCCCTCAAGCCAACCTTCCTCCATCCCTTCGTCACAGCCATCCTCTATTCCCACATCGCAGCCTTCCGTACAACCTTCCTCTCAACCAACCAGTCTTCCTACCAGTCAGCCCACCATGTCTCCCACTGCTCCTACCTTCAAACCTACTAGAGCTCCTTCCTTCTCTCCCACTGTCAAGAACGATGACGTGGTGAAGGTGAGCGGGACGTCTCGAGTGAGGTTCGTGAATGGAGAGACTCTGAATGACTTGAGCTTGGCGACTATTTTGACCGCTTTCCAAAACATCTCGGACAATGCTCAATCTACTGTAATCACATCAGCAGTGTTGGTAAATGCTTCTACCACTCAATCTCAATCGAATACTGCCAGCGGCAGAAACATGAGAAGAGGTCTGGGAGCATCAGTTTCTGGTCAGGCTGTTTCTAACAAGCCTTCCTACACCTATGACATCGGCTTCTTGTCCACTTATGTGATGACATTTCATCCAGCCTATGCGTCAGCGTCGCAGTTGGCAGCGTCGAAGACAACGACGATTCGACAAGCGATTGAAGTAGGTCAGTTCGAGAGTGCTTTAAGGTTCTTGGCTGTAGCTAACAACGCGACTCAGCTGTTGAATAGTTCATCGACCGAGGTAAAATCAATAGACTCGGTGATAGTTCCAGCTTCGTCGACCTCATCAAGTTCGAACAATGATGATGGTCTATCAGCGGGAACGGTGGCAGGTATAGTGATCGGAATACTTGGCGGGTGTTTGGTATTAGGGATAGTGTTGTATGTGGTACTGAAGAGATATGACGATGAGAAGAAAAGAAGAGAGGAGATGAATGTAGAGAGAAAGAACAGTGATCATTTCACAGCTCTATAGAACGTGAAGCATCTCGATTTCATTCTATTTTCAGTTCAATTTATTTTCATTTCAGTTCAAAGCTTCTTTGTTCTGGACTGCTTATTTTGCACATTCCATGGTGTCATTGGATTGATTTATTGATTTATTTATTTTTTATTTCCTTTTTTAAAAGCCCTCACCTCAATATTCTCCCAATTAAAGTTCGTAATTTCTTTCTTTTTGATTAGATTTGCGTTCTTTTTGTGTTGTGTTTGTTGTTGATGTTGTATTGTGTTTCATTTCTTATCTTTTTAGATGTCTTGATGTTTTTGGATAAGTTTTATCCCTCCGAGCCCCCCAATTCTCGAGAGAATTTTCTCTCTCTCTCTCTCTCCCCTCTCCCTATTGGCCTTAATCAAGCCTTTCCCTGTTAATAGAACATAATAGATGTTGTTTCATGTGAGTAAAAGAAAAATCGATCGAATTGTCGCAGTTCGATATGTCGTTTTTGTTAGAATTCTTCCTTCCTTCCCCGCACATGAAAATAAATAAATAAATGAATATATTAATAGTATACATGTAAATTTAAATCACAAAAATATTAATTAAATCAATGTAATTTCTCTCCTTTAATATACAAATTTTAATTCGCAACAAATCTAAATGACAAAAGAATTCAATATTATTGCCATGTCCCTTTTTATCTTTTTTTTTTTTTCTTCTTCTTCGATCCTGCAATCTGCAATGTTTAACCTCCTACTACATGTACAGTTGCTCTTTAAAAATAGTGCATAACTATTCCTAATTATTATAGATTTCCTTCATGTTGATAGATCATAGATGAAGCCTATTTGAAAGTTAAAGGGAAAAAAGGAAAAAAGAATGAAAAAAAAATGTAAAATTGATCATTAAAAATGTAATAATTATTATTATTGTTTCCTTGTTGTTGGGGAATGATTAGAAAATTTTTCAAAGAAAAATATATTTAAAATTATCAATTTCGAACGTTCGATAGTTTCTTCTTGAGACCGTCGTCCTATGTCATTCTGATGTGAAAGGAATGAATTTTTCCTTTTCTTGTTTCTATGAGGTAACAGTTTGTGATATAGTCCTTCTCTCTATCGAACATTCATTACCCTGTACTCTTCTAAAGACTATACATCGAACCAAGTATTATTACAACAATGGTGGTAGTTGCATTCAGAATCCCCTCAGATGATAACCTCAAAAGAGATGAGCAAAGATCTATAAAGTGATCAAGTAAAGTCACCATGATGAGTTCTAATAGGATGTCAAATTCTTACCGAGAGATTAATCTTCTCATCACGGTAAGATTTTAAAGGTTGTAGCTTTGGAAAGGATTGTTGTTGTTCCCTTCCCTTATCTGTATTAATATCACTCATATTCACCTAACAGTTACCAAATCTCAAAGTTAATATCTCTCTATTTCCAATAAGAATGAAGATATCATACCCTCCGTGTCAGTGCGATTTGTTCAGATCGTTGATTGTTATCAATCATCCATTCACCTGTGGTTAATACCTCACTTAATATCTCTACGAGAAACGATATATGAGATTCCTTTCAAAGAAAGAAAGAAGATAGTTTTTACCATTTTCATTTTCCTCAACAGAAGGTTTTGTTACGACCATTATCTTCCAACGACAGTCTATTACATCATCATTATCAGGGTCTATAGTATATCTTATAGAGGTTATAAGGTGTTCTTACCATCAGGATGACGTGAAAATTGAGAATTTAACATTGCTAATCGTAAAATAGATGATCTAAACTCCTCTTCAATTAATTTATATTCATCATTTGTCAAAGTTTCTGAAAGTTCTTGACATTTCAATGTTATATGAAAGAGAGGTTTTCCAATGTTATCTTCCACTACAAAGATAAAGCGATCGACCAATCTCTATAAAAGACCTTAGGTTACTCTAAATTTAAAGAAAGAAGGGTATGAAAGCTTACAGTTAGAAGGATTGGACGAGCATTATCAAAGACTCTTCTGATATATTCATTGATTTGAGGATGTCTTGACTGTTTAACAACAATTCCAAGATAATTTTTATTTTCAAACAAATAATCAGGATAGATTTTACATGTTGATAAGAGTGTATGAATGCAACATTGATAGAATTCAATACAAATATCTTGACTAACTATCATCGCTCCTTTTTCAATTTTGAAAGAGAAGGGTAAGGTAAAATTAAAGGATTTTATTAATTCTACGCTATAGAAGGAGAACTGGACGACAAATAGACCGTGAAGTGAAGATTTGACACTTTTTCTGGTACGAGACCAGTAGGTATCATCAATATCTTTATCTTTAATTTTTATCTTTAACCTTAACCTTAACCTTAACCTTAACCTTAACCTTAACCTTAACCTTAACCTTAACCTTAACCTTAACCTTAACCTTAACCTTAACCTTAACCTTAACCTTAACCTTAACCTTAACCTTAACCTTAACCTTAACCTCAACCTTAAGTTGCATTTAGTAATTTTTTCTTTCATTTTTTGCATTAATTCTCTATCTAAACTACCTAAATCAAAACGCGACATCGTACACACTGTACGCCACCAAAACTGAGAAAGGATAAAATCATCCTCGATGTAAAGTCTCCTCCTGAAGCTATAGTCCCGATCATCCAAAAACCTTAATCCTCTTTGTCTCCATACAAAGCATTGTATTTAAACAATATGCCGCCTCCTTGGCATATCCAAGTTTCTGTAAGTGTTGAATTACTAAACACACTAATTGAATGACTCGTTCATTTCTATTAAAAGCATGTATTTGCTTCACTGCAAGGATTGTTTCCCGATCATCGTTTGGGTCTAATAGCAGTACTAACGTCCTCAAGACATCATAATAGACTGGAGCATGAGGAGTTGTAAATACTAGTTCTATTAAGTAGGCATGAAGTCGATACTTTATCATCCGCTCTTTCAATAATGGTGACCGTGATAAACCGTTATGGAAGAGCCTTACAATCCATCCTTGAAGTGATGGATCAGGATATTGACGAATGACATCATTCACAATCGAATGAAAATCAATAATTTCTGCAATTATTTCAGCATCTTCAATATGTAAAGTTGCAAACAACCCAATTAAAGAAAAGATTTTATAAAATAAATAAATTATTTGATCATTTTGAAGGAAAAATTCTGAATCCATTAAAAACACTTTATTAATTAAAATATCATTGATACGATGAAATAATAATTGTCTTTTATTATTTTTATTCAATACATTCTTAGGTGTTGAAGGAGTAATGCAAAGTAAACAACATGTTATATTAATTAATACATCTACTTCATCTATTGATTGATAATAAAGTAATAAATAGTCTAATAAATGATCATCTTCTTTTAAATGATTATTTGGTGGGGGAAAGGTTGTATATATGTGAAGAACTGTCCAACTTAACAGTTGAAGGTAATGCACCTTATCTCGAGCATGTTGTAATGGTATCGGTAAGATGGATGCATCAAAGTTCTGTGACGTTGGATCAATACGATATTGTTTCCTCTCTTTACAATAGTTGATCATTTCAGGTCAATGAATTTGTAAACTTTCTAACTGTGAAAGAATATGATCATAGATGAAAAAGCTTTTAAGCAGTTCATCGCGATTAACTATTGAGCTGGCAGCGATCTTTCCTAAGACAGTTATCAAATAAACCTTTAATTTATAACCCCACGTTGGTTCATAATCTTTTGTTAATATCTCTACAAAACATATCATTAAATCAGAATCAGAAATAATCTGTAATGGTTGTTTATCATCATCCATTAAAATACTCAGGCAGAGAACCAACTCAGATAACAACTCGGTTGAACAAGTATGATGTGTTTTCATGATTCTAACCATTTGGCTATGATAGTCAAGGTCGACTAAAACCTTTGTCGCATCTAAAGAGTCATGGCTTTGCTCTGAAAATCGCTCATCAATCAAAAAAGATCAACGGATCAACCATCAGACTTACCAAGATAGGAATTGAGATACTTCACTCCAAGGAGTATTTCAGAAGTATCCTCTGCAAGAACCTTATCTGCGTTCTCTCGAACTAACGGGTAAGGTTGCAAATTCTTGGTCATGTCAAATAACAAATCAGAATTCACCCAAGGGAAAGCCGTTTTGTCTCACTTTCCAAAATTACTAATTTCGCGAAATTCTCAGAAAATACTTCGTTTCAAGCGCTGAAAATTTGACCAAATATTCAATAGGATGTAAAGAAGAATAAAATGATGTTATGTTAAGCAGAATCCGAAAAGAGATGTCTGAAATCTGATCAAACGTAACTCCCAATGTCCTTGAAGTTTTTCGAAGAATCTCACAATAATACGCTATCAGATAAATTTCAAGGATTTCTATGAGATTTCTCCAGACATTTTTCCAGGAAAAAAGAAAGAATTTTTCCAATCGTTTCATTGTTTCAATTTAACGGGAAAGGAAAACAACAACAATTAATTGAGAGGATTGCCATAAGACTAAGACATGGAACAATAAGCTTCATTCTAACGAATTGATTCTGTTTTGTTTTTTTTTTTTGTTTAGTTTTGTTTTTGGAGTTTAGAGAAGAAAATGAATGAAAGTCGTGAAGAGTTTGATTATTCTCTTGATGATGATTTTGATGAATCAGTTGTTAGTGGAAAGGGAGGAATAAGTCCTTCTTCAAAGAATAGATTTATGAATAAACAATTAGAAGGTTTAAATGAAAAGAGTGTTGATTCTTATTCCAATGATTTTGATGGTATTGATCAAGTAAAAGGTTCTGAGTCTCTGCATGAGAAGAGTTATCTTTCTGAATATACGCAAGACTTTAACTCTCCTGTTGAGAAAGGTTCTACTGGAAGTGACAAAGAGAAAGAATATCATACCCAGTCTAAAGTTGATTCAGAACCTTCAAATGAGTATCAGGATGATTTTCTTCAGGAGAAGAGCAGCGTTCTGCTAGATGAAAACACCCCAATTACCACGATGAATAACCTTCCTTCAACTCACGAAATTGATCAATTACCCAAAGAAAATAGTATCGATTATGGTGAAGATTTCTTTGAAGGAAGTTTAAAAGAAGAGGAAGAAGCTCCTAAAGCGCCTGAATCAGAGCAGAAAGAGGACGACATAACACATCACAGTGTTCCTATTCCTGCACCAATCATTGCCACAAAAAGTGGTGATAGTGTAGGAAACTCTAAAAGCAGTGATAATTATGATGATTTTTTGTCCATCTCAGCGAATAGTCCGATGGCAGATGCTTTAAAGTCTCGTTCACTTGATCTTCTTAAAACTGTGCCACCCATGCAACCTGAAGAATTCAATGCAGCCCTTTTTGAAACTACGATGGATTCTGGATTATTTCCAAATTATTCTCCTTCTCCTACTGCGACCACTGCTTTAGTACCAGATAGTACTGTTGACCCCTCAATAATGAAACCAAAACTGAGTCCGAAGACTTCAGTGCTCCATCTCCAAGAACTAATAAAAGAAAAAGAAGATTTATTCGCACCTTTACCGGATGACCATTCTTCGATAGGATCAAATCAGGAAAAGCCCCAGAATAAGAGTCAAATCGATAATCATATTGACGGAGAAGTTGAGGGAGGTGATGATGAAAGACGCAATTCTGCTTCCTATGATGCCTCGTTTGAAGAGAAAACCTCTTTGGCACAACTTGTAAATGATCCAATCGATGAAGATAATTCTCTTTATCTACTAGAGGATGAAGAAGAAGTAAAGAAGCAAGAGGCTAAGGAAGAACAATTATTACAAGAATATTCAGACTTTGTAAGACGGAGCTCAGAGGCATCTCTCTATAAGACTGACTCTTCGAATTTTTTCAAGAGTAGCAAAACTATTACTTCACCTCTGCCAGTAACAGAAGAAGAGGAAGATCATGATCAGGCATCTCTTGTTTCTAATCTTAAAGAGGGAAGTAGTTTGTTGCTACCAGAAAAGGAGAAGATTAGTGATGAAATCAAACGAGAAGAAGAAGGAGAAGAAAATAAGTATTCTGATGCTCGTGCTCGTGTCGAGGAAGAAGAGGATGATGCCATTCTTCGAGACAGTGCTTTACTAATGACGATGGATCCACGTCCTGAAAGCCCTGGGACGATTGAGTTGAAGAATAACCTCACGGAGGAAGGAATAAACCGTGTGAAAAGACTCTCAGAGAACTTTATGGATAATGTCTTCCATCATTCCAGCAAAACATCCCCACGTGATGACAAAGCATTAAAAGATCTTGAAGAGAGTGTTAAAGTCAGTGAAGAGCAGATCAGAGCCATCAAAGAGGAAACGAACAGTCTTTCCGACCTTCATTCTCTCAATCCTCCTGTTCAACAGTCTTCTGTTCCTCCGAGCCCTGCTGCGGTTTCTGAGTTTAAAGAAGAGAGAGAATATGAAAATGATCTCGAAGAAGATGATAAACCATTCATCTACCCGAAAAATATGTTTGAAGAGGAAGAAGAATTCATCTATCCTGCCGAGCCTGACCTCAGTACTAATCATGTCTCTCCTCTCAAGCCATCTAATCAAGCAAAGAATCGCACGGCACCTAAAAGTCAAAAAAGCAGTCAAAATGCTCTTTTAGACTCACTCGAAAGATACGAGGCGCCACCAGCCAAGAGTGCGGGTAAAAGACCTTCCTCATCATCCGCCCCAAATTCCAATCCGAATAGTTCTCGACGAGCCTCCATTCGCCCGAATAGTTCGAGTCAAAAGGTAAATCAACTTCGAAATACTGTAGAAACAAATCGAAAAGCTTCGGTGAGAGAGATTCTCGCAGCATCGACGACTCCCGTGGCACAGATTAAAAAGAGTAAGATCTCGTCAGAACAACTCTCTGCTCAGCGAATGAAAGAGTTTGTCCTTTCCAAGCCAAACAATCCTTTACGATTCAATGTCGCCGAGAATTGTCTCGTTCTGACGGAGGTTTGTATTCATCGGAAGAACTTTCAACGTTGTTCCTCAATGTTTTGTCAAGAAGCTTTTAAGAAATATCAATGGATGAAACTTATGAGAAAAAAATCAGCATTAGCTATTGAATTATTAGAAAGTGCAGATGAATTGTGGAAGAAGAAATTAGATCAATCGTTAGAAGAAGCTGTTGAATCGTTAACCGAAGAACAAGAGAATGAGGTAAGTGCTCAATATTGATAGCCGCTTTATTTTTGGTATTTAATCCTCTATTATAGGTACAAGTTATTGCGAAAAAGCTTTCTCTACACACAACAAATGATAAAAAGCTATTTAAGACTCTTCGGTATATGAAAAAACATGATTTAGATAAAGATGAACATAAAAAGATTCAATACGAGGAATATGATCTCACTTTTGATCATTATACCTTCCTAACGAGACAATTAGAATTAAGGAAGGATTTTAATTATCATCGAAAGAAAGCAATCTTAGATCATCTTCGCTTTGAACATCTCCAACAACGTGATCTTCTGAGAAAGTCCATTAGGTAAGGAAGAAATCACACCACATATCCTTTAATCTCTTTAATCCTATCTTTTGTCAGTCTCCCAACTATTTATCTTGCTCGAATGAGACGTGATTTCCTTGCAATGATTAATTTCCACAAAGATCGTGTCGAGAAGATGATACTGTATATCTTAAATATTTGTCTGCAGCCCAAGCTCTTGCATCCAATTACCACCTCAGAGCAAACATTACTGCAGAATCGGATTTTTAAAGCGTCATTACAAGCGTTTGACTTTCTAAAAGTTGGATTATTAAGCATTTCCAGTATTTGTCAGAAAGTACGAGAGATCTATTGCAGTCCCGATGATAAAATCATGCAAAGTTACCTGACCAATTATAAAAACCCTCTGACTTCAACATCCAATGAAGAGGGAGAAGAAGGTGATGAGAATATTGATGAAAATAATGGGAGAAAACAGCGACCAAGGACATCATCACCTGTGATAATGACGTCTAAATTGAAAAAGAATAAATTTTCTCGGTTTTATGGAAGTTTTGACGAGGAAGACGGCGAAGGAGGTGATTATGGTCGAGTGAATGGAAGGCGAAGAACAGCAAGCGGTCGCAATCGCCCTGGAAGTCGCAGCCGCTCTCGCGGCGGCCAAAGATCATCACCGGCCCGTCCGCAGACAGCTCCAGAGAATCTGACATCTTCAGGGGGTTCCGCGAATAAGAAAGGCAGTAAAGGATTTACCAACGCCATGCGATCTTTTTCTCCTAAGTATGGCTCAGGAGAGGAAGAAGGCGATTTCCAGGCGGTTCCATTCAGTCGAAACAATTCATATTACTCAGATTTCGATGATGTTGAAGGAAAAGGCAGCAGCGGAATCGAAGAGAAAGGAAATAATCGAATCAGAGGAGATAGCTACGAGAGCTATAATAGTATCATTGATGAGGAGGACCTGGCGCATCATCGAAGTAGTGGTGATGAAATTCGAACAATGAAGGAAGATGACGATACTGCTATCCTCACAGCAGAGGTAGGAGAAGACGAGATCGAAGAACGTCATCTGACAAGATCTCAATCACCTCCATACAATGAAAGTGACTTTGAGAAGCCCTCTAAGAGTGAGCTGAGTCCTTCAAAGGACGACGTTGAATTAATACCAAGAACCAAATCTTTGAATGATGTTGTGCCTGATCGAAAGAAGAAAAAGCCGAAGACCAATAGTTCCAATAGTGCTAATCACATGGTGATCACAAAGAAGGATTTACTCATTGCTCAGATGAAAGACACGAAGCTTAACACCTCTTTACTCCTACAAGACATGCTCAGTGAGCATAATATACCCTCGCTCTATCAACAAAGCTTTGTTAAGTCGTCATTGTCGAACTCCTACATGGTAGAGGATGAAGAAGAGGCGAAAATGACAGAGGAAGAGGAGAAGAAGAAAGCAAATGATCTCGAGAAAGAAAAAAGACGTCAACAAAGACAAACCATGAAACAACAAACATCATCAGCACAAAAGAAGATTCAATGTTCTTATTGTCATAATTATGTATTACAACAAACTATTAAAAGATTTCCACAATTATTAAATCATAATGATGATGAAGTTATTGCTAAAGCAAATGATTTCCTACAAACAAATTTATATAAAAATTTAGAAAAATTAAATCCACCAACATTAAAACGTGAAGAATATTTATATTTATATCAAAAATTAGTGAAAAAATTAAAATATTCTGTGAAAAAATCGTCAAAACGTTATTCACATGTGAAAAATATGAATGATGGACATCTAGTTTCTAGTACAGGTAGTTTTATGAGTGGTACTAGCAGTTATAGTGGTTCTTTTGATGAATTTGATGATTTTGCCCCTCCTTCATCAGCGAATTCTCCTTTACGTCCAGTGCGACAGAGTCAACAAGAAAGAAGCGATGTGAGATATAAAGCCCATCATCCTGCCCCACATCATGATGCTAGCTTTTGTTCTTATGAGTGTATGAAGAGATGGACTGTCTATTATTGTCCTGTGCAGTTCAAGTATGAGAGTGAGATCTTGATTGATATGGTTGCAGGATATAAAGTGAAGGTTTAAAAACGTCATGTGATTATTAGTTCGATTTCTATGACTGCTCATCACGTTTTTTTTTTCTCATTCGCTTTCTTGTACGATCAATCTAGTTTGTAGTTCTATGTGATGTGATGTATGCGTGATTCTTTGATAATTTTGTTTTTGTATTTATTTTCTCCTTCTTATTCTTTCTTCGCTTGTGATTCAATTCTCCTGACTAATGGTTGTTGTTTAGAGATATAGTTCTTAGATAATGCCAAATATTGATTTTTTGTTTCTTATCTTCGTTAAATAAGAGTTGCTTATTGTCACATTATCCTCATAGTCCGATATTGTTTGTCAGACTGGAAATGACATGAAGAAATTATCTATATGTAAAGATAAAAACTAAAATCATTTCATAAAAACATTCGATATCACTGAAGCAAAAAGGGACCGTCGCACCGACCGGGGGACTCGAACCCCCGACCACAAGGTTAAGAGCCTTGCGCTCTACCGACTGAGCTAGGCCGGCTTCAGATGTTCGTTCTACTGGAATTTGTGCATAGAAAGAATCTTGACATCACTTGAGAATCATGAGAAAGATTCTTCCTGAAACTATTCACTATGAGATTGCACTGTGGTTATCTTATGATGATCAAATATCCTTTGCTTCAGTGAATATAATCCTATCACAACAATTGCTCAAGCGAGTACGAAAGATCTCTTTAGATGATGAGGAGGCAGAAGAATTATATATGACCAGTCATTTCGTGAAAAGATTCATGATTTAATTGTTGACCCTTCGGATCAATTGAGTTTGTATGTCCTCCGTAAACGACCTTTTATCTTAGAAGGCATAAGTTGCGTTGAGCTTGACACTTCGGATCTGGTGATTGAAACTCTGATGCATCTCATACAGAAAGTCAAAAGACTGCAATTACACGCCGCCATGCTTTCTCTCTTTGATGGAGACGAAGATTTTTCTCCTCCTCCTCCTATTGATATGATTGCACAATGGATAATCGATAACCCATCTCTTTCCGTGAATAGTTTAGTTATTGGTTACTCTTCTTTCGTCGATCTTCCTGTGATTCAAAGCTTACAATCATTGTCAATCATAGGTGCCGACCTTCAAATTGATGGATTACATATTCCAGCCTATTCTAACCTTCGGACTCTTGCAGTCAGTAATTGTCCTAATATCGAAGATGTCAAGTTGTTTGGATAGGATTCATGAACTACACTTAATTGAATGTCGAGGAATTCGTGATATTTCATGTTTAAATAACAATTATAAGATTGCAATCGCTCGATGCGAAAATATTCAAGATTTTTCGAAGAGTTTTCGTTATTCTAAGATCGTTGATATTTCTTATGTACAGGTAGATAGCTTAGATTTCTCCAATTTACTAGAAGTTCGAAAGATTAGTATTACTGAAGATCGTAAATCGAGTATCATAAATCTTGTATTACAAGATCGTAAATCGAGTGTCAAAAATCTTGTATTACCTTCAAGCCCTCACCTTCGACAAGTCTATCTTAAAGGTTTGGGATGTCCCTTTACAATCCCTTTCGATAATCGCATCAGGGTTATTGGGATTAAGGATTGTCCAAAGTTTACTTCATTCTTACACTTTGATTCTATTCGCTCCGTTTACCTTGAGAACCTGCAAATTACTACTTTAGAAGGATTAGGAAGTGGTAATCGAGTTGTCCAGATTTGCAATTGTCCTCATCTCACAGACTTTAGTGTATTGAGGTACAGTGACAAGATCGCCATTTTAGATTGTAAAGGGTTTCAAGATACAAGCCAAATACGAGGAGTGAAGGATTTCTCCTTTTTTCCCATCGCAGATGATAACCTTCCTCAGGATATCGAAGGAATAACATGTTTATGGCTTGAAAATATTCCTGATGACTCATACTCCATCAAATATCCGACCAGTCTTAAAAGATTGGAAATTATGTACGGTTCTTCCGATCAGTTTTCTTCTTCATTCCTCACTTCTCTTCCTCACCATATCAGTGAAGTAAAAATGAAACTTTCTCGAAGAGAGGTTGATCACTGTCGAGGTTGGTGGGCATCAATGGATAAAGAGACCTTTCTGCCAGATTTTATTGTTGAATTTAAGACGAATGCAGTACATTTCCTTCGAAAGCTTCATTAAATTTATTTCATTAGTTTTGTTTCATTGCCATCACTATTTCTGAGAACGGGAAAACGTAAATTTCATTATTTTGCTTTCATTATATCTGGCAAAAAAGATCTGATTGTTGAAATCTCGAAGAAATTTCAAAGATTCTCTTCAATACATCATTTTAAGAATAGTAGGTATTCAGTAAGTATAAGCAATAAGTCGCTTCTCATTTCTATGATTATTCGTGTTGAACGTCTTTATTTAAAAACGAAGGATATCGACAAAGCAGTCATATTCTGATTTTTATTTTACATCACCGTCTTTCACAATTTTCAAAACTATTCAAGATCTTTGTGATGATAAAGATTCTTCCTGAAACTATTCACTATGAAATTTCATTGTGGTTATCTTATGATGATAAGATATCTTTTGCTTCAGTGAATGTAATGCTATCACAACACTTACTCAAGCGAGTACGAAAGATCTCTTTAGATGATCAAGAAGAAGAAGATTGGGTCAATTTATATTTGACTTCAGACTCCTTTCGTGAAAAGATTCATGGATTTCTTGTTGATCCTTCGAATCAGTTGAGTTTGAATATTGTCGATGAAGAATTCTTAGCCTTAGAAGATGTGAATGAGATAAGTTGTTTTGAGCTCAAGACTCCGACAAATATGCTTGTTGAATCGTTTATGGATCACATAAAGAAAGTGAAAAGTCTTAAACTAAACTTTGATGGACTTTCTATCTATGATGATGTTCGGTTCTCTTCGTTTGAAGTTATCGCGCAATGGATCAATAATAATCCATCTCTCTCGTTGAATGCGTTAAGTATTGTTGATAATCTTACTGATCTGCCTGTGATTCAAAGCTTACAAACATTAGCGATAAATGGTGCTCGAAGTCTCCAAATCGATGGATTACATATTCCAGCCTATTCAAATCTTCGTGTACTAAGACTAACGAATTGTCCTAGTATAGAAGATGTCAGTTGTTTAGATAGGATTCACGAACTACATTTAACAGTTTGCGAAGGAATTTATGATATTTCATGTTTAAATAACAATTATAAGATTGTAATCACACGATGTCCGAATATTTTAGATCATTCCAATTGCTTTCGTCATTCAAAGATTGTTGATATTTCTTATGCTAGTGAATCTAACTATGATTTCTCCAAGTTACTCGAAGTGAAAGAGATTAGTATTATCGTGAATCGTGCAACCATTGTCAACAA
>VKHI01000608.1:0-18448 GCA_015145745.1 Poterioochromonas sp. DS
GTCTTTTCTCACTCTTTTTTTCTTTCGTTATGTTTGTTTTCGTTATCTGCGTATCCCATTTGCTTTGATTGTAAGATATAACTCCACTAAAAATCAAGCTATCGAATTGTTCTCAATTGAATCGAACAACAAAAATAGATCCATAAATTATGGTATTGCGTTAGTACTATCCTCTTTGTGATCACCACCTTAACTTCTATGGAGCTGTTTGAGTAAAATAGTGATTGATAGCTTCAGGTGCTTCATGATTGAAGCTTCATCTGTTCAATTTAACTCATTTCCCGACAAAGCGTCTGTCTTATACTACAATAGAGGGCAAAATTCTTTTGCTTAATGGAGGCGTTACACTTCAGTGAAGATCTCAATCAAATCAAATCAATCAATCAATCAATCAAGTTGAAGGTTGTTTAAAATGTCATCTTTTGGTTCTAAGGTTCCTGGTGTTGGTTGGGCTCGTCCAATATTCCAACTTGGTCGTGGGAGAACGTTGGCTGTACCATTGGAGGCACATGCAACTTCCCGAAAAAAGTTATGTCATTCCTTTGTAGAAAACGGGATCAATTCTGGTATTATTCTCGTTAAGGGAGGTGATCAAGAATCTCAATACGATACTGATAGTGAACTTTCCTTCAGGTGAGTCTCATTAGTCTCTTTCGCGGAAAGAATAACAGCCTCCGAACACTTTCTTACTTCAGACAAGATTCCTGGTTCAATTATCTTTTTGGTGCGAAAGAACCTGGATTTTATGGTGCGATTTCTTTAACTAATGGAAAATCAACTTTATTCATTCCAAAACTTGGTCCTGAATGGAAGGTCTGGTGTGGAGAAATTCATTCCCCAGAATATTTTCGACAACATTATGCTGTCGATGAAGTTGCCTTCGTCGAGGATCTGGTTTCGTGGATGAAGGAAAATTATGCAAGAGAGAGTGCTCAAGGTGGTAAGATTCATGTGATAAAAGGTGTCAACAGTGACTCGGGACTTGAAGCGAAACCTGCACGATTTAGCGGAGATGAGGAATTTTGGTCTTCGGGTAGCGTTGATGATGCGGTACTTTACAACTTGATTTCACAAACTCGTGTCCACAAGAGTGTTGAAGAAGTTGAAGTCATGAGATTCTCTGCCTACGTTGCGAGCAATGCTCATGTTGAAGTCATGAGAATTGCTAAGCATTGCAAATTCGAATACGAATTAGAAGCAAAATTCCTTTACGAAATTTATTCAAAAGGAGGTTCTCGCAAGGCAGCTTATACTTCTGTTTGTGCTTGTGGCCCGAATAGTGCAACTTTGCACTACGGTGGTGCTGGAGCTCCAAATGATCGCGAGCTCCAGACAACCGATATTGTAAGAACATTTCACTTGTTTCCCGGTTTGATACTGATATCCATTTGTGTAGGCTTTGTTAGATATGGGAGCTGAGTATCATGGATATGTTTCTGATATTACTTGTTCGGTAAGTCCAAGACGATTTGATAACACCTCGATTTACATTCCATGTTTAGTTCCCTATTTCTGGTAAATTTACTGCAGATCAAAAGATTATTTATGAAGCAGTCCTTTCTGCTCAAAAAGTTGTTTATGAGCATATGATACCGGGAAACTCTTGGGCAGATTGTCATTTAAGAGCCGAGAGAGCTATTTTGATAGCCTTACATCAAGCGGGTCTCCTTGTTAATGGAACTGTGGATGAATTTGTTGATGCCTTGTTAGGACCCGTCTTCTTTCCTCATGGTTTAGGTCATTTAATTGGTTGTGACCTACACGATGCAGGTGCCTACATCCCTGGAACTCCACTTCGCAGTAGTCGTCCTGGGTTGAGTAAATTGCGTACTGCTCGTACTCTAGAAGAAGGAATGGTGCTCACAAATGAGCCTGGATGTTATTTTATTGATGCTTTATTGGAACCAGCATTGGCTGATCCCGAAAAATCAAAGTTCATTGATATCAATGTGTTAGCACGTTTTCGAACCTTTGGTGGTGTAAGAATTGAAGATGTTGTTCTTGTTACTAAAAATGGACCAGAATGTTTAAGTACTTGTCCAAGAACTGTTGAAGAGATTGAATCTGTTATGTCAGGTGGTCCATGGCCTCCTGTACAAGATAAGGCACCTGAGCTTTATCGTAAGTGGACCAAGCTATCGTCTGATGCCAATTCAATGGAGGTTTTCTCATTGTAATTGAAGCAGACTTACAAAAACAATACTTTCGTATAGATCAGTCATCAGAGCATTAACAAGACATAAAGAACATTAAAAGAATTCACAAGAAAGACAGTTCTTCTAACATCAACTAATATATTAGGAAATAATGATCAAAGAAATGACTATTAAAGTAAGATATCATAGTCTTATTACCTCATGTGAATTTGGTTTTCTTTGCCTAAATTCTTTTCCTTGTTTGTTTTGTTATATTTGTTTTGATACATTATCTACCTTTTTCTTTCTCCCTTCCCATTTGATTTGATGTTAAGATATAACTCCAACACAGATCAATACTTGATATAACATGAATTCATCACACATATTCATTTATTTTTATATGCATCATACATTGAATTGAATTGAATTGAATCGAACAACAAAAATAGATTCTAAAGTGTGCAGTTGGTATAGGTCTATCCTCTTTGTGAGCTAAACTACTATCAATCAAAAGCAAGAAACACAACCAAAGAAAAAGAAAGCAAACAAAACATTAATTAAAATAGATGATGTGTTGTGAGTGACTTGAAATAAAGCATTATCAAGTGAGAAGCAGTAACATACATAATACAATAGAGAAGAAGAGAATAATAGAATCACCTAATCATTATTCCTTCTCTATCTTATTCCTACTTAATAGTGTTCCTTCATATATCAGATGAAGACAAAGTTAAAACAAAAATAAAACAAATAAACAACAATACTACTGTGATAGAAGTTCTCTTAGATCGTAGATCTCTCAACAAAAACAACAACAAGAAAAATAAAGAAAGAAGAAAAATGAAAACAAAAAGAATGAATAGAATGAAAAATAGAGTTACAAAGATGCTTCATTGAATTTATTTTGTTCTTTAAGACTCTTCTTCTTCTTCGAAGGGAGTCACTGATTCTTGAATCAGTTCTCCTCTTTCATAGATGCGATACATCATAATACCATTTGTATGAGTTATTTTACCCTTACCATGACGCTCGTCATCGTAATACACTCCCTCATAAATCGTACCGTTAGCTAATATATCTTTACCTTTACCATGACGTCGACTTTCATCATACTCTCCCTCGTACACATCACCTTCAACGCCACGGAAAGTACCGATACCATGCATCATAGCCTCCTTCCAATCCCCTTCATACACTTCCCCTGTGACATAGGAGTATTTACCTTTACCTTGCATAATACCATCAGTCCAATCTCCTTCATACAAATCACCCGAGACGAAGCGCTGACGTCCTTTACCATGTCTTTCACCATCTCTCCATTCACCGTCATAGATATCCCCATTCGCATATAAAAATCTCCCTCTTCCATGAGGCTTACCATTCTCGTTTACTTCTCCAATATAACCAGATTCAGTTGGTTTGATGTAAGATTGAAGTGTTTGGAAGAGTTCTTCGATCTTCTCACGATCGGATTGTTTCGTCACTTCTCCTTGTAACGGATGGTATTTCTCTAACATGGAGTTTACCAAAGGATCTAAAAGTATCGCTGGTTCATTTTTCTCAGATTGTCGTGTGCTATAAAGGAAGTGCGGTCTTCTTCCTAGCTGATTGCGTTGAAGACGTAATGAACCTTTAAATCGTTTCTTCCTTTCCTCACTGTCTTTCTTTATTGGAACATTTAACGCGTAAAACATCTCCAAACGACACCAACTGCGGCTTAAGTAGGAAAAAGGCTGTCCAATCCAGCTAGGACACTTGTAGTCAGTGAAATAGTCATAAATAGGATTAGAAACATTGAAAAGATCAATTTTATCAAGAATAGGGGTGAAGATAACATCACTAATCTCCATGATCGTATCTAAATAATCAAAACCCTCGGCGGGATCACTGTTATCTTGATTCAGACAGGAATAGTCGTACCAGATATAACAAGTTTTCACATTATCTGTCATGGAATCCAAGATACTCTGAACTCCTTTCACAATGAGATGATACTTTTCTTCATTTGGAGTATCAGGATGAGGCTTTCCATCCCGTCCCTCTGCTTCGAGTGAACTTCTGAGCCAGTTATGACTGACATACACAATGAAAGAAGCCTCATATTCTTCTGAGGTAAAACTCCTCAAAGGCACAGCAATCTCAGAATTTCGTGGGTATCTGGGAGTAATCCCATGAGATACAAATAAATGAAAAGGAATAAATAGAATATCTTCTAAACTCATTTCGAAAAATACAGTAATCGGTAATCGGTAATCGGTAATCGGCAAAGCTATCACTTGAGAGGGCTCTGTCTATTTATCGGAGATTCGATTTTTCGTGGCTTCACTGTGTTCGAGTGTTGGCGTGTTGGCCCGATTAAGTGTTCGATAAGAAAATTAGGAGTATGGTATTCACGAAAAATCGAATCTCCGATACAGCTTCGGTTAAAACGATGACTTTACCGGTAAATACTGATAACGTCAACTCGCAGAGTTATATCAATAAATGCGGATAAGAAGTAGACCGTGCAAAATTTATTCTAAATATAACTCCTTGAGGCTTCAAAGTTGAATAGTAATGTCGAGAATTTCTTAATTCTAAACGAATCGGAGAGGAGATGGTGGGTGGAGCAGGGTAGGAAGAAAATCTTAGACATTACATTGCCAATGTAAATAAAAAACTCAAACAGAAAGGATTAGCGCTTTTTTAGAAAGATGAAAAGAGTAAGAAAATCATTTCTATCATTTATACAGCATAAACTTTGGTTTCAATCAAATCAGATTAAGAATACTCTGCATCATTAGAACAAGAAAAAGGCTTCTCTGATAAAGGAAAATCCTCAATTTGAAATTCTTTGACTCTATTCGTCTCATCTAATACCATTATCAATAATAGTTCTGATAATTTTTCGATTGGAGGGCATAGCGGATCCAATTCTGCTTCCTTGTAGATCGCATCGAGTTCGCTTAAATCCAACTTGGAAGCATCGTCAAATGATGAAATAGTGCTCGTTTCATCAACTGAATTCATAGTGAAAGCTGTGTCTTCGGGATACATCGAAGAAAAGGAAGTGTTCACACAGTTGGAGTTGAATTCACTCAGGTCTTCGACGTTCGAAGTCAGCTTATCTTCTTCTCCCAGGTCAAATATAAAAGTATCATTTCTCGTCAACTGCTGTGTTAGTTTTTCTGTAAATAATTGAGTTCCTTTCATCAATGATTTCGCTACAACTAAACTTCCTGCTGCACCTTGTCTCACCCTCACTTGTGATTCTGTTAATTGCATGACCGAATCAGGCATCATCTCACAAAGAAAATAATATTCGAACAACATCTCACTTCTTGCTGTCATCGGTTTATTGAGAGACGCAGATTCTAAAATTTTTGATGTCATACGATTCCTTGGAGCTATTACTCTAATGACTTGACAATCTGGATGAAAGAACTCCTCTAAGAACTGTCGCATTATCGAGACATCATGCATATTGATGACATTTGTAAACATTTCACCATATCGTCTTCGAATATCACGACGATAGATTCGAATCTCTGGCATGTAACTTGGATTCACAGCCCTTCTCTTTCTTCTTCTTCCCCCTTTCTCTCGACTGAAATCTTTAGCGGGTCGCGCTTGAGGAATATTCTTAAGGGCATCAAAAGGAAGAAGTGCTGTTGAAACTATTCCTTCTCTCTGGTCAATTGTATCATTTTCAAGTAAGGCTACTATATTTCCTACACGAAATTCTCTTATCAAGATCAAAGAGCAATAATTGCACTTACCTTCCAACTCAGCTTCAAAGTCTTCCAGGAAGGAGCTTTCCATCGTTTCTGAAATCTCCAATGAGAAAGTAAAAGAAGGAGCAGATCAGTTATTTTCTAGTCAGCGAGCTCTACATCATTTTCATCATTACAGATTCTCCCCACGTTAAACACTCCAGGCTTCAAATACAAAACATAGGAGAGTGATCTGGAGACGCAAATTTATGGAAACGAATGACTTTAACACTTTTCTTACAAATGTTAGTTTGAAGGTTAAATATAAAAAGATAATCATTTTCATTCAGATGCTTAAAAATTACAAGCAGAGTATGGCAGAAACTCTTTACTAAAGGGCCAATGTCAATTCATTTTAGACGTTATACCGCCGAAAGTTTGCTCTGATTGTGTTATAAATTCAAAATGAAATGAAATTATTGAATGTGAGGTGTTTAATATAACATCAACATGTAAATATCCTCTCGAACTATAAATTGGTATCCCGACGGCTACGTTTATGGATACACGAACTACTTTACAATCAGGACGACAAAATTCTTCGAAAAGCCTTTCCATTAATGTTAAATCATGATTATTCGCAACATGTACACATTGTTGCAATACTTCTTTCTTCGTCATTGGAGTAATGTGCTAGTTAGATAAGTGGTAAGGAATTGATTGATAAGAAATCGAGAAAAAACTTGACTTCTTCGTTTTTCTTATTTTCCACAGAAGGATAAAAAGCTGCAATCAAATCAGATTCAGAATACTATTGCTTTATTCTGCAGTCGAAGAAAAGGGTTTCTCTGATAAAGGATAATGCTCAATATGAAGTTCTTTTACTCTATTTGTCTCATCTAATACCATCACTAATACTAATTCTGCTAATGTTTCGATTGGAGGGTTTAACGGATCCAATCGCAATTCATGCTTGCTGATCGTATCGAGTTCGGTCAAATCTAACTTGGAAGTCTTGTCAACCGAAGAAGCAGTACTCATTTCATCAGTTGAATTCATAGTGAAAGCTGAATCTTCCGTATATGATGAGGAAGAAGGAGTGTCTGCACAGTTAGATTCTGCTTCACTCAAATCATCGAAGGTAGACATCATCATCTTTTCCTCTTCTTCCTCCTCGAACATGAAAGTATCATTTCTTGTCAACTGCTGTATCAGCTTTACTGCAAAAAGTTTAGTTCCCTTGATCAATGATTTTGCTACAACTAAACTTCCTGCTGCACCTTGTCTCACTCTCACTTGTGATTCTAACAACTGCATCGTCGAATCAGGCATCATCTCACAACTATAATAATAATCATATAGCATCTCGTTTCTTGCCGTCATCGGCTTATTGAGGACCGCACATGGCTTGAATTTGGGATTTGATTCCTTGGAGCTATTACTCTAATGATTTGACAATCTGGATGAAAGAACTCCTCTAAAAACTGTCGCATTATCCCAACATCGTGCATGTTGATGACATTTGTAAACATTTCACCATATCGTCTTCGAATATCACGACGATAGATTCGAATCTCTGGCATGTAACTTGGGTTCACAGCCCTTCTCTTTCTTCTTTTTCCACCTTTCTCTCGACTGAAATCTTTCGCGGGTGTGACCTGAGGAATATTCTTAAGGGGATCAAAAGGAAGAAGTGCTGTTGAAACTATTCCTTCCCGATCAATTGTATCATTTTCAAGTAAAGCTACTATATTTTCTGCCAAATCCTCTTATCAAGATCAAAGTGCAATAACCAATAATTGCACTTACCTTCCAACTCAGCTTCAAAGTCTTCGAGGAAGGAGCTTTCCATTGTTCTTTGAAAACCTCCAAGAAATAAATACCTTTTAAAATATTTTCTTGAGAAAGTAAAGAAGGGTCAGATCAGTTGTTGTCAGTAGTAGTAGTAGTGGTGAATCTACATGCTCTCTACATCATTTTCATTTTCATCAATACAAAGAAATCACAACTCGAAACACACCCGGCTCATCAACACCAAACCAAAACAAAACATAGGAGAGTGATAGAGGAGGCGCAAATTTATGAAAACGACGTTTGGTGAGAGAATTTTTCACACATTTTCATTTTCTAAACTTTACATCTAACTTTAATCTCTTTTTATTAGGAGAAAGTTAAAGAAATCCTTGTGACAAGCAGAACACAGGAGCAACAGAAAAATTTCTTCTTTAAAAAGTGTTATCAAGGTATTCAAGTCCACAGATAACATAAATCTGTAAGACATTATCGAAATGAAAATTCACTAAAGAACTATCGGCTTCTCTGATTGTGTAATATACTCAAAATGAAATTGTTGAATGTGATGTGTTTGATCTAACATCAGAATGAAGAATCCTTCAGAACTGGTTTCTACTGGTGGAGTGACTGGTATCCAACGATGACGACGGTTGGCAACTGAGCTATTTTCAATTTTAATATTGTGAGGAGATGTTGATGTTAACGATGATGATGACGACAATGACGCTGGACTTTGAGGAGTTGTGACGGGGCTTGAACAATTAGATGAATAGCTCGCATCATCACTCGACGATGAACTCTCTTCACTACTTATTCCAGTTTCTTCCGCTATAAATAATCTCGTTCCTTTCACTCTGGATTTTGCTATCACGACACTACCACTAACTCCTTGTCTGACACGTACTTGACATCCAGTTAAACGAAAGATTGTATCAGGCATCATTTCATAATTAAATGCAAAAGCATGTATCATATCTTTTAAATCACTCACTGTATGATCAATATTTTTTAATGTTAATAATTTCATAGTTTTCTCAAATTGTTCATTTGGTGATAATACACGAACTACTTTACAATCAGGACGACAAAATTCTTCGAAAAATCTTTCCATTAATGTTAAATCATGATTATTTGCTACATTTATAAACATTTCAGCATATCTTCGACGTATATCACGACGTAGTATACGTATTTCTGGCATATAATTTGGTGCAATACTTCTTCTTCGTCTTCCTGCTCTTTCACGTTGATAGTAATGTGCTGGTTTGAGACGTGGGAAACGTTTTGGATCATTGAAAGGAATTGGAATTGATTGATAAGGATCAGCTAAAGCGTTGGTTTCTTCTAGTTTCTCATTTTCAAAGAGATCATTTAATAAATTCTGGAAATGGAGATCATCATGATCATACCCATTTGATGAACTTGCGAAAGATTTATCATTCGCTTCAAGAATGTGAGCTAATGAAACTTCTAGAAGAGTCATTCTAACGAAATGGTATTAGGAAAAAACTCATTAAACAGCTCATAAAGAGGTCTATTGTTGTATCTTCCCTTCCTCTTTTCACATTTGAAGCCATCCAATCAACAACGGTACGGTATCGGTATCAGTATCGGTACGGCCTCCCAGAAATTTATTTAAAATTTACGGTACAGTATTGAGAGGTTTGAATTAGGGATGTGAGATCTCTTGACTTGATGCAAAGATAAATACTGTTAATTCATAATTCAAAAATTTCATGTAAATATTTTACGTTTGTTGTAGAAAATCATTGCCTATATAAAAATATATCTATATCATACTTATGATTAATGAGGTATGAATCTCCTACAGAATTTTACAAACTTTAATCGAAAGAAACAAGTAACACGACATTGCACGCAATAAATATATTCTTTTGGGGGACGGGGGAGGTCATAGCTTTACATTGAATAATAGTTATTGTTCAACGAGTAAGAATTTCAGTGCGTGTGAATGGTGACGGTCTCTCTATATAGCGCAAAGCATTCATCTGAAATAATTGAATACGATGCATTTCATCGAGAGCCATGGTAAAAACAGACTCCAATAAAGTCTCCATCGGTGTTTCTATTGGCACCCATTTCAACTTCTTAATAACCTCAGAACCACTTCCTCCCAAACCGCAAGGTGACGACTTTGTTTCACATGAATGCACTAATTGATTGCGCAAAGATACTTCATCGGAAGCACTATCACTTGGGCTCATGGTAATACTCTCTGAAGTACCACTATTGACAGATCTTTCATCAGAAGAGGTGACTTCTTCTAAGTCTTCTACCTTGCCTCTATCATCTCCTTCAACGACATTAGAAGGAACAGAGTGGTTTTCTAACTCCACATAATACAACCTCGTACCTCGAATGACCGCTTTACCTGTAATACTACTACCCTTCATACCTTGCTTGATGCGCACGTTACACTCACTGAGTCTAATCACTGAGTCAGGCATTATCTCATAATTCATAGCCATAACTTGTACTAACTGCTTCAAGGTAGAAGTTGAGACATCAACTTCACCTTTCTTTATTGCTGAATCTAAAGTTCTCTTCGATTCCTCATCTCTCGGTTTGACTGTGACAAACTTACAATCAGGTGTACAAAATTCATTGAAAAATCTTTCCATCAACGATGGATCATGATTATTTGAAACATTTACAAACATTTCACCATATCTTCTTCGAATATCTCGACGAAAGATGCGTAATCCTGGCATGTAGGTGGGATTGTTTGATCTTCTTCTTCCAATCTTTATATAGCGATAGTATTTCGCAGGATAAATATAAGGGAATGGAGTTGGATCCTTTGATGATAGTGATGAATTCTTTCGAGATTTATTTTCTTCCTGAAACAATTGTTCAAGTAATTCTTCAAACTCTGTGCAAACGAAAAGTAAACTATTTCGGTTCGCCGTCAAGAAAATACCATCTTACCTCCATCCAATCTTTTCGATTCTAATCCAGAAAAATTGATTAAACTCATTCCTTTACTTTCAATTTCTGTCTTAAACTATGAATAAATTCATGGGTATCATCATACATCATACGCAATCCCTCTCCCAAAAACACTCCGTAACGACCCGCCCAATACGCCCATGCCCGAGCATCGTTTCACAATTTTACAGTGGGGTCCTGATGCGAATAATTGCCAAGATTGGCAGATCTTTTGAGTAAGATGGAGGTTGGAATGAAATTCAGGTAGTAAAACTCTGCAGTGTGCCTTCTCTTGAAGTTATTTTGATTGAGTTGACACAAATTAATTGCAACTCGAATTCACTTTTCACTGAACATTAGTTAGAATGCAAGCTGTGTGGATTGAGAACCCTCTTAAGAGTATTGAGGAAGTACGACTTCAACGTATCCCCAAACCAGAGCTAAAGGCAGGCCATGCTTTGGTGAAAATAATGGTTGCAGCCGCAAACCCAACAGAGCGACTAATATTTGCTGCGCTCCCACTCCCAGGTTGGAGCTTTCCAACTGTGTGCGGCGTTGACTTCTCTGGTGTGGTTGAAGGGGTGAGTGATGACGTGAAGAATGTCCAAGTCGGAGATGCAGTCTTTGCTATCAATTGGTCAAGTGGTCACGATGATTCCGCACCTTCGATTGGTGGAGCTTTTGCAGAGTACATTTCGATTGCTGCCTACAAGCTGTCAAAGAAACCAGAAGCTTTAAGCTTCGAGCAAGCTGCTACTCTCGGCTGCATTGGTGTAACTGCATTTCAATCAGTCATTGATGTCGGCGGTGTGTCCAAAGGAACCAAATTATTGGTTTTGGGTGGATCTACTGCCGTTGGGTCCCTCGCAATTCAGTTGGGAAAACATCTCGGCGCTCACGTTGTGACGACCTCGAGCACTCGAGCTTTCTCGTTCGTTCAGCAGTTCAATGTTGCAGATAAGATCATCAATTACAATGAGAAGAGATGGGAGGAAGATGCTGAAGTCAAAGACTTTGATGTCATCATTGATTGCTCACCGGAGAAAGGAACTCTCGCAAAAGCGCTTGCGAGAGGAGTTGTAAGAACCGGAGGGAAATACATCAATCTCACTGACTTCAGCTATGGGTTCGATCCAACCGCACACCCTTCTCTTTCATGGGCAGCTTTCTACCCAGCACACCAAGATACAGCAAACCAAGACTTTATCGCAGACTTAGTTGTGAAAGGAAAGCTCCGAATTCCTGTGGAATCTCGATTTCCTTTCACTCAAGAAGGAGTCACAGATTTACTACAAAAGATGCTTGGAGGAAAATCTCTCGGAAAAAACTTATTAATCATCTCACAATAAATACATAAGCTCACACCCTTATGAACTCTTTCAATGATGTAATTTTAAAGATTTTTGATTGGAAAACCATTATATCAACCAAAGGCATGATGCCGAAATCTTTGAATCTTAAACAGTTTCATTTTTCCCTTCATAAATATCAAAAAAGATTGGCTTCATTATGAAGCGAAGATTGCTTGTCGTATATTAGCGAAACTTTGATGATGTTTCAATCAGAAGTTCAGTTTTCAGAGCAATGGGCTCAACTTTATATTAACAATTTTAAAAGATCTTTTATATTACAAGATGGAAGAGAGAATAAAAACGATATTACACGCAATAAATATTTACAAAGGGAAAAACAACGCATTACCTTGATTGTCACTCTTCAACTAATAAGAATTTTGTTGTTTGCTAATGGTGACGGTCTCTCTGTATAGCGCAAGGCATTCATCTGAAATAATTGAATACGATGCATTTCATCTAAAGTCATGGTAAAAACTGCCTCCATTAAAGTCTCCATCGGCGTTTCTATTGGAATACACTTAACCTTCTTAACGACCTCAGAATCACTTCCCTCGAAACCACAAGGTGACGACTGTGGTTCACATGAATGCACTAATTGATGCTTTACAGAAATTTCATCGGAAGAACTATCACTTGGGTTCAAAGTAATACTCTCTGAAGAAGTTCCACTATTGACAGAACCCTCATCAGAGGAAATAATTTCTTCCAACTCCTCTACCTTGCTTCGTAAATTTCCATCAATGACATTGGAAGAAACAGATTGCTTTTCTAACTCCACATAATACAACCTCGTACCTCGAATAATAGCTTTACTAGTAACAGTGCTTCCTTTCATACCTTGCTTAACTCTAACGTTACACTCACCAAGTCTAAAGACAGAGTCAGGCATTAACTCATAATTCATAGCCATTCCTTGCACCAATTGTTTCATGGTAGAAGTTGATGAATCGCCTTCACCCTTTTTTAACGCTAAATCTAAAGCTCGCCTTGATTCCTCATCTCTTGGTTTGACTGTGACAAACTTACAATCAGGAGTACAAAATTCATTAATGAACCTTTCCAACAACGATGGATCATGATTATTTGAAACGTTTACAAACATTTCACCATATCTTCTTCGAATATCTCGACGAAAGATGCGTAATGCTGGCATGTATGTGGGATTGGTTGATCTTCTTCTTCCTATCTTAATACGGCGATAGTGCTTGGGCGGATGGACATAAGGGAAAGCAGATGGATCATTTGAGGATTCCGATGCATTATTTCGAGATTTATTTTCTTCCTGAAACAATTGTTCAAGTAAATCTTCGAATTCTGGAAAAATCAAAAGTAAACGATTTCAACTCAAAGCGTCAAGCATCGACAACGTACCTCCATCAATTTCCATCGACTCTAATCCAGATAAATCAATTAAACTCATTTCCTTTACCTTCAATTTCTTTCTTAAACTGGTATATATATTGATTGCTTATTGTATTATCGGAATCATTGACTTCTTTTCCTCTCACAACCTCTCTCCCAAAAACACACCGCAACGACCCGCCCAAAACTTGCCCATGCCACAAAACAATTTCACAATTTTACAGTAGGGTTCTGATGAGAGATGACACTTTGTGCATAGTTTAATTATGTATTTTATCCAAAGACTATATTTATATAGACAAATAACAAAAGAAATGATTTGATAATGGAAACATACTGCAAGAAAAATAAATAATAAGGAAAATACATCCCAACAGTTTTAATAATGCAACTGCTACCTAAAAAATATCAATGACTACGTTAAAATTCACTAACATGCAACGATGAAACTTTATCATTAGAATGAAGCAGCTCTTTCTTGATATGAATGAAGAGCGAAATGAAACTGTTCAATATGATGCAATTCATCTAGTTTCATGGTAAAGACTGCTTCCAATATTGTTTCCATAGGTCTTTCGACGGGAACCCAGCGATACTGGCTCCGAAACCCGCTTTCCACCAATAAATCATCCCCGTTCGGATCACAGCTACCACTAGTTGATCGTGGTGAGGCAGCTGGCGAACTCTCAACAGAGCAACATGTATGTGACTTCTCCGCAATAACGAGACTGAAATCAGATTTTTGCTCTATCGGTTCCATCGTATACAGTCTAGTCCCTTTGAGTAGTGCTTTGCAGATAACTGAGCTTCCTTTCACTCCTTGTTTTACTCGAATTTGACAATCTTCTAATAAGAACACGGCATCAGGCATCATCTCACAATTCACTGCCATTCCAGCCATGAAGTCTCTTAAAGAGGAGACAATAACATCTCCTTTACTCTTTTTCATTACAGAAGCCATCGTCTTTCTTGACGTTTCATCAAACTGTTTCGTTGTAGTGAAAGTACATTCAGGCCGACAATACTCTTCAAAAAAGCTCTTAATCAAAGCGAAGTCACGATTATTTGTGACATTACGAAACATTTCACAATATTTTCTTCGAATATCTCGACGAAGAATTCTCAATTCAGGCATATAGATTGGATTGGTTGATCTTCTTTTACCTATTCGAACACGACGATAGTATTGGGGTGGTTGAATAAAAGGGAACACACTGGAACTATCAGAGGAAGAACTTAATTTGTCCCTACTTTTCCTTTCTTCTTCAAACAACTGTTCAAGTAAGCTTTCGAAATCTTTAAAAAAAAATCATTTATAATTCGAAGGAAAAGTAATTATGAAAAGCAAAACAAATTACCTGCCATCTTGTCTTCTTTCCAATCTTCTTCCTAACGAGAACACTTACTACAACAATAACTCTCGACCTCTTTGCTTGATTTAATTCTAAACTAGCTTTGATTCATATCTCTTGCACTTTGCCTTGTCACCGGTCACTGGTCTCTCATCTCTCGACAATTTCAATGCCTTCAAAGTACATAAACACTAATACAAGAACGAGTCCAAACAGTTCAAAAAAAAGCACACACTATAAAGGGAAAAAAATACAATTGTTATGATATCGATGTAGAAATACCGGAAGGATGACTTTCTCTTGTAAACAATTAAAGAAAAATTTAGCTGCTTTGAACTAAGTTTTGAGCTTCTTCAAGTTTCCCCTGAGCTATCAACGTGGAGAGGAGATTCTTCAAAGTACTTTGAGTCGATGCATGATCGACACCTAGCAAATTAACTTTGTCAGTCCAACATTTTCGAAAATATCCTTCAGCATCTGCATATCTCTTTTGCAGGTAAACAACTGATGCAAGGTTAGAAAGTGTTGTCACTGTGTCAAGATCATTCTCTCCTTTGATATCCTTTTTCTTTGACCAGCATTCACTGTACAACATCTCTGATTTATCATATTGCTCCATATCTAGATAACATGTCGCAGCATTTCCAAGCACTGTGAGTAGGAAAAGATCACCAGACCTTCTACAACGATCAATACAATTTTCATACATTGGAATCGCTTCAGAGAAATTTCTCGTCTTTCGATAAACTTCAGCTAAGTTATTCATCGTGATCAAAGTATTTGGATGGGATTCTCCAAGTCGAATTTCCCTCTTCCCCAAGCAAGGAACATAGAAGGATTTTGCCAAGTCATACATCTCTTGTCCGTCATAGAACATTCCCACATTATTCATGGAAGACAATGTACTCACATGATTCTCCCCGAGGATAATTTTTCTCTTCTCATATGATACCAGTAGGAACTGCTTGGCTTCCTCGACCTCACCAACAGCATTATAAAGCAAACCTAAGTTGTTCATGATAGTAAGAGTGTCAGGATGATCTGGGCCGAGTGATTCTTTCGCTAACTCAAGAGATTGTAGATAAAGTGACTCAGCTTGCTGATTTACTCCCAATGAGCGAAAAAGCTCTGCGAGATTATTCATGGCGGTGATGGTCTTTGGATGTTGAGTGCCGTACAGCTTGGCACTCTTTTCATAACATTCAAAATAAAGAGAAGCTGCTTCTTGATAATTTCCTAACGCATCATAGACAGTTGCTAAGCCGCTCGTTGAGGCAATAACTTGTGAATGATTTTCACCAAATATCTCCTTTGATTTTCGTATACAGTTCTCGAAAAGTGGTAATGCTTCAGTAAATTGACCCTTTTCAGTACAAAGCAAAGCCAGATTATGAGTGATAGTAATTCCGGTATTTCCTTCGACGTTCTTCCCTAACTTCGAAAAGCATTCATTATAGAGCGCTTGTGCTTCTTGGTAACGACCTTGATGTCGATACAACTCAGCAAGATTAATTTGAATCGCGAAATCAGGAGTTGTAAAGTTCCGTTCAATAAGATCTTTATAAATACTTTCTGATAGATCATATTCCCCTAATTTATCATAAATCAGAGCGAGGTTAATCTGAATAGCAGTAATGTTGAAAGGAGCCTCTGTTCTTCCACTATTTCCATCTTCGTAAAGGTTTTTTAAAATCGGGAAAATACGCTCATAGATCTCTCGTGCCTCATGAAGTCTCCCTAAGTCCATATAAAGGGTAGCAATATTATTTCGCAATGTTAAAGTGTCTGGATGATTAAGACCAAGGACTATGCTCTGTCTTTGAAGGCATTCATCGTACAGCTTCTCCGCTAAAGGATATAATCCTAAAGTAATATAAAGAGCAGCCAAATTATTCTTGCTTGTTAGTAGATCAGGATGATCGACTCCAAGAGAGGATTGAGTTTTCTCAATGCATTCAATGTATAAATCTTTTGCTTTTAGAAAATTTGCAGAAGTTGGGGAGGCACCCTCAGAAGAAGTATAATAAAACAACGCGAGATTATTTAAAGCTACCAATGTCGCGGGGTGATTTTCTCCCAATAGTTTCGTCCTTTTCTCAAGACATGCAAGGTAAAGGGGTTCAGCAAGCTCGTATTTACCTAACTTGCGATACAGTTCAGCAAGATTCATCGTACAAGTAAGAGTATTCGGATGATCTCCTCCAAGAACTCCTTCGTGCATCTGAACTGCTTGTTTGAAGAGCGATTCAGCTTCAACAAACTTTCCTTGGTTCTCATACAGAATTGAAAGACTATTCATTGCCGAAAGTGTCTCTGGATGCTCCAATCCCAGAAGATTCTTCCTATCTTCAAATGTGGCTGACAAATGATCAAATGAAGAAGAGAAATCTCCCATAGAATAAAGTAGAGATCCTAACTGAAACTCAACATTCAGCTTTTCGAGCAAGAGATGTCGATCAGGACTTTCCTCCACTCGACCAGCCCAGTACTCGAAACAACTCACCATCAACGGTTTGGCCTCCTTAAATTTTCCTTGTCCTTTATATAAAACAGCTAATGACAGGTTCATTCTATTTTTATATTCTATTAAATTTTTGATCTTTTCTTCTCCTTTCACTTCCTCATTTTCCATATAACTCGTCAGATCACGAATTTCTTCACAAAAGACATTGATTACCCATTCTCTCATTTTTTCAAAAATCATACCATTTAATTTATAAAATCCTACAGATTTTTGAATTGCTTCATGAATTTTAGTTTGATCCTCTTTCTCCTTTGCTACACTCTTCTTTGAATTTATCTCACCAAACATTTGAGACATTCTTTCTTCAGGATTTGCAAGCATATCTTTGATAAAAGCCCTTCTTTCTACTCTGCTTAACGCAACATTGAAATTGCTACCGGTCTCAATCGTACAGAACAACTCCCAAACACACCAAGCTCTCGTTAAGGGGATGGGCTTATTCCAAGGTGAAAGAATCATAATCGTTGAATTTATTTTCTTGATAGCGAATAGAAAAGTATCATGCCACCAATTAGCTGGAAGTGAGTTTGGGACATCCTTACGATGTTGATTTACGGAGAAAACGTCAAACCAAATAAAGACATCAAGAGGTTCAGACTGTTCAGCATCTTCAGGGAGGTAGTGTTGCTGAAGGGATTCCACAACATCCAAGAATAGATATGTCCAAGCATGAGAGATGAAAACATTCGGCTGTCCAACTTTTGATGGATCTTCTTCTTCAAGATACTCACACAAACTCTGATCCTTCTTGACTGTGAGAGGAACGACCACAAGCTGGCAGATTTCCTCAGTTGTTTTCCCTGTAAATGACGGATACCCATTGTTATTATGATAATTATTAACAAAATCTGTCAAATAGGAAAGGCGAACTCCAATAAATGGAAATTGTTCCGTCATACTGCCAAAACTAACAAATCTTCCTACTCCTGCGATGTAAATTTGTAAAAAATGAATGAGTGAATCATTTTTTATTGCTGCAACAGTAAATTATGATATAAAGAATGCTTTATCCAATGTTTTTGTTTAATTTATCAAAGTATGTAGAGATTTACTATCTTTTATTGCATTGAAGTTTGTAAAACGATAGCGACTGATCGTTGCGCCCATTGTGCAGGGGGAATGAAAGAGCCATTTTGTACTGAGAGCACTGGTACGTACAAACTATACATCAATTGACGTCGATGGTCGTTGTAATAGATAGGCAACTTAATTAAGCTTTGCGTTCCGATCTCATCATACTTAGATGCAACTGACATCATCATAGTTGAGGCGCCATCATGCT
>VKHI01000609.1:0-18440 GCA_015145745.1 Poterioochromonas sp. DS
CATTTCTTGATATTCTTCATAGCTATGATGTGGTCGTGTCTTCTCAAAGTATAGAAAAATCATATGATGAATCGCTGTGCGAAGATTTGTTGTCACGAAATGATGTCGATTAAACTGATTGCTTAATGTATCTCCACCTCGACGATCTGTCGGGCGTGGGTGGTGTTGTCCTCCCATCATCTCACGCTGACGCAAGTGTTGGTAGAAGACATAATCATCCCATGGATACATCTGCAAATATCTTTCATTCAAGAGTTGTTGAATATAATCACTTGACTGAATGTGTTGTAATGTTACTCTCTTCTTCACTGTCTTTGCATTGGAAGAAGGAGAACGAGAGAGAAACCTAGGATTCAAAGGAAAGGCAGACGATAAAGGAAGCTTGGTCTCCTCTATTTCGATAATCAACTCCTTGATCCGCTTCGGATCGATCAAGTGATCTCCATGGAGATTGAAATCCAAAGATTCAATGTCATTCTTGCTCTCTATGCTAAGTTTGTCAGGACTCTGAGACTCTCCTAGATTCTCCTTTACTAAGACATTGTTTGTCTCTGATCGCTTGTAGATATCAGTGATATGTTTCTTCATGAACTCTTGTTTGTTCTGTACATCTTCTTTCTTCTTTCCCAACTTTTGTTGATAAGGTAATGATGAATCAGGAGATGATGAAGCCATGGAATCAAACAGGTTCGGATTCATAAACGAAACATTTCTGCTTTTCAAAGCTCGTATTTCGACTGGAATATTGAGAATTACATCACTATCATTATCACTTTTCCTTTCATCTTCATCATCATCATCGAAGTCAGAATAATAGATCGCAGCATCTTCATCAATGGAATAATTCATCATATTACCTTCTTCATGATCACCAGGAGTTTGAACCATTTGTAATAGTCCATTAAACTCGCTTTCTTTCTCTCGAAGTTTTCTTTTTCTTATGTCGCGATCAACTTCAACGAGAAGCTGAGGCTTTTCCACTTTGGAAGAATGTGCGATGGTAGTCATTTTGGAGTCGTTGCTAGAAATCAGACTGCTCTTAGCCGGACTAAGCGCAGATACTGTTTGTTCTTCAATAAAAGATGTGACTTTTAATGGTCTGTCTTTGGCAGTTTCATGAACGGCAACTTTCCCTTGAAGTGAAATTGGTAAATTCATGCAGCGCCAAATTTGATCTTCTCTTCTTTGTTTCATGGCATTAACTAAATCATGGTATTTTGGATCAGTCCAAGCGATTGCTGGAACAACAATTTGATGGAAACCAAGTTTGAGGTCCCTCAGAACTTCACGCCAGAGGCTAGGGCTCTTTGTCGTTTGTCGAACAAGGAAGATCGCTGAACGATTGGTCCTGCCTTCCAAAGCGGCGTCAGCCGACGTCCAACCTTTCAACAAGTTCTTTTGCTGACTCCCATTCCGAATACCCGCAGGAGACATCTTCAATCTGGTATACTTTGAGGCTTTTCTCACAATTCCATTATACCAAAGAAGACTCCCAAACGTAAACACCCAAATTAGAATAATATAGTCCACTGAGAGAGTGAACAGATAGTAATTTGTGAGAATTAATGAAGAGGAAAATAATGGGAGGAGTACATCAAATAAAAACTCTGCAAAGAACGCCCCAACAAATGTTAATAGTAATGGCATGAAGATTAATATCGCTCCCACTGTCCCTGTACTCAATCGAGCAGAATTTTGCAGTTGGATGATATCATAATCGTCGATCAGTCGTAATAAACGAGACATAAATAAATGATGGTATCGATTTCTCCATGCTAAACGACAAGTTGGGGATAGATGCTGAACAATCGAAAAGTCTAAACCGGTTGAATCAGACAAAGAACCCAGGGCTTCAGAGTTCATCGACTTTGATGCCTGATTTCGAGAGAGGTGGCGACGATGTGACGATTTCCTTTGCTTCTCTTGCTTTTTCTTTTCGCGGTCCAATTGAATTTGCATTAGTTGGTGCTTCAACAATCGCTTCCTTGAGAAAGTAAATGTTTCTTTTTTGCCTTCCTTATCATTCTGTAGTTCTTGTCGACTAAGCGAGATGGATAATCCTTTGAGTAATTGCTTGATTTCCAGTAATTGAGGTTTAATTGCTATGACTGCAATCACATAGAATAAAAGAATCTTCACAATGCCAACAAAGAAAATATCTTGGACCGCCCCAATACCAAAGTTCTTTCCCCAATCAGATAAAAGCAACTCTCCGTTCGCCACACCCCATGCAAAGATCCAATAGCAGTAAAATAAATACACACCAATCACAAAAGTCCAAGCTAACAGCCATTGATGAAAAGGGATCATGGATGGAAAGAATCCTTGAAAACACAATAACTGGTCTCTCATTATCCATCGCTTAAATGGCGATAGCTGCTCGAGAATAAATTTATACAGTAGATACACCTCTGGTAATTGTCTATGAACCGCTTCTACTTCTTCTATTTCTTTGGCATAATCTGACGACTTTTCTCGAGCTTTCTCTAACTTCTTGGAAAATTTCTTGATTGCGCTACGATGGAGAATCATCTCTTGCAAGGTTAAGCGTCTAAAAGAACCATCAGATTGCATCCCAGTAAAGCGAAGAATCTGTTCTGTTGTTGCATGGTAATACTGCAACCATAAATCAATCTCAGATTTCTTGAAATAAGTCAAGAATGACAAATCTAAGTTATAATGTTGATACGCTAAATGCAAACAATCTTTCATTTCTTCTTCTATCGAAAGAGATTGATAAAAAGCACGAGATAGTTGTTCCACTTTATCTTCTTCCATAATCATGCGTTGAGGATCTTTGTGAAGCTCGATCACTCCTTCCTTAGCTTCAACTGCTTGCACATACTGACTTAAGCTCCAAGTTAACGTACGGTTCTCAATGTGCGAACTTCTATAACGAGAGTCAGTCGATTCGCTAGACACGGATTCTTTATCGCTTGGGTGAACTCCACCGTTTCTAGCATCAGAATTTCCTACATTTTCCAGTAATTCTGAAATTTGTTCGCTTTCATAAGATATTTCTTGGGTTAACGCTCCTCGCCCAAACCAATATTCCGTCGAAAATCCAATATCTTCCAACACTGGACGCGGACTGCAGAAGTTATCCAGTACGAAGGATATCGTAATTGATAGGGGGGCACCAATCAACACACAAACCAAAGCTAAAATCACTACAAATGACATATTTGATGGAGGTTGATTCAACGAACAACTTCCAAAAGCATCATCCACTTGATCATCGTCGCTCCCGGAAGTCCATAAACATTGAGTTAGACCTGTAATCGAGTTTAATGGGGCCAAACAATCCTTCTCATTCAGAAAGGATTCGCATTCTCCAGTGTTGGAATAAAACACACCAAAGAATAATGTCGAAATGAAAAGACCATTCAAGATATTATTGAATAAATCCATCCACCGCATCAATCGAGTCTTCTCGCCGAATGGGAAAAAGAAAACCGAAGTATAATCATGTTTACGTAATATTGCTTTCCCTAAGGCAAGCCATTTCTGATAATAAAAGAATTCTGGTATAATCAAATTGAAAAACTCATTGATATCAGAGGAGAATAAATATTTGTTTGCATCTCTTAGTCTGAAATGACTTCCTGCGATTTTGGATTTGGTTCGAATTCTTTTTAATAACTTTCTCCTTTTAGGTAAACGAGGAGGCACAGGTAATCCTCGAGCAAGTTGGTTATCATCTGAGTCATAACCTTTCTTCGGGCTTTGTTGTGTAGGATACAGGAATGGGAGATAAAACCCATATTTCCTCTGTTTCTCCTCTTTTCTCTCTTGCTTTCTCTTATCAAAGCCTTGTAGCCACCACCGTGACCATCTTTGAATGCTCATTCCTGTCGTGGTCTTTGGAGGCCAAACATTCCCATAGATAAATTGATTCTTATCAAAGCTATCCCATGCAACAAAGAAAACGGCTCCAGCCAAGAATGCCAAAATAAGTCCTCCCACCAAAGAGAGTACAACCTTCGCCTGCTCTATGTTAACATCAAAAGGGTTTGATGACATCACATTCAAAAAGGTTACAGCAGCAGCTTCTAACAATGAAGCGAATTCTTGTCCTGTTAACCCACTTCCTATACTTGTAGAGTCATCAGAGAAGTAGTCATCATCTCCAGCTAACACTCTCCTTCCTTTGATTCCCGCTTCAAACCTTTCCTCTTCGGATGTGAAAATACTTTCACTGTATATGAACTCAAGGTATCGACTCCATGCATCTTGAGAAGGTGAATTTGACAAGGAAGCGGTTGACTGGACTATATTACTTGACATCAACCTTCGCTGTCCCGTAGGATCGACTCGACAGAGATTCCTCACATCTCGACAAAGGAAAGTGACATTGTATGGGGTGTAGCTGGAAATATTGCAATTCCCGCAGTCAACTAAGTTTCCATCTTCGTACAGTTTGCAAACTGGGAAAGTTGTATTTGCCCGTTTCTGCCCGCTCGTAATGTCTGAACTCTTAACCTTCACCATCCTTTGCTTTAGCAAACTACTGCTGTTGAAAGTATACTCATTTCTGAGAAATTGCAGGACAACAAAATATGCGGTTTCGTTCAAACGGAACACTTCAGTGGTGTTCGATATAGTTGAATGGGGAGAAGTGGCAATCTTATTCGATGCAAAAGTGCCAGCAAATTGAAAGGTTGTGGAAAGGATTTTCGATGCCTCAGCCAAAGGATTCTGATTTCCGTACTGCATAAGCGAATAATGCGAATAACCTGATCCACTGTTGCAACCTGCTGCAGAGGTACCAACAAACTGAATTCTCGTCACTTGAGAATTGTACTGATCCACTTCTGCAGTAGCAGGAGGAAGAAGATTCACCACTTGATCATCGGAAGAAATTAAGGATTGAATCAATTCTTTTTGGAGCGACAGGCGCACATTCTTCATTGGAAATTGGAATGGAGTTTGACCTTGTGCCATTGTTGATAATATTCCAGGAATCAGGCGTTTAATCACATCATCGAGATAGCTTTTACTACCAGTGGGGGAAGTTTTAATGTAATTCGAGATGGTTTCAATAAGAAAAGCAATATTTTCACTATTCCCGCCAGAAAGATATCCGCTTTCAACTAAATCAGTTATTAATAGGATTGATCTTTGGCAGACTGCTTCACTTTCCTCATTAACAACCTGAAAAGGCGAGTAAACCACATTGAGAGAAGTAATCAAACTATCCGTCACATGAGCGGAAGGAGTAGTTTGATTATATAATTCGTTTATCGCTTGACACATTGTTACGCGATTCATTTCCGCCTCTGTTAGTTGAGAAGAGGAAAGTGAACAATCTTCATTGCCATAACCGCTCTCACAAAAGCAAACAGCTTCGCAGAAGGTATTCGTTATCAGGCATGGCTCAGAATACTCAACTCCGCCTGGGTTACGATAACTGCAAGTTCCATGCCCAGAGCAAATTTCGGATTGAAAGGCTGAAGGGCATGACATCACCGGCACCACACAAGTGTTATTGAAACAAGTATTGTAGAGACATTCGTTGTTATCAGTGCACGGACTTCCAATCGGCTTTGAAGTCCCTTCCAATTGGCAAAGGGTATTCGATGGACCAACTATTCCATCATACCCAGGTAAGCAACTGCCGCATGTTTGAGGGGTCGTTGAACAAACGTCACGATGCAAACTCAAGCAATAAGTAGTATTCGCGAGTGAGCAATTTATTGTATTCAGCACATTCGC
The DNA here is from genome assembly GCA_015145745.1 of Poterioochromonas sp. DS. Classification (NCBI taxonomy): domain Eukaryota; class Synurophyceae; order Ochromonadales; family Ochromonadaceae; genus Poterioochromonas; species Poterioochromonas sp. DS. Next base: position 5,716 of record VKHI01000609.1, read on the forward strand.
CACGTTATTAATCGTTGTAAAGATAATCTGATTGTTCGAAGTGGCGAATCCTTGCTGCAGGTTACTGTTCAGATAATTCGTTACATTCACGTTTGATCCTGGAACTGTAACTTTGGCCGTAGTTGTTGCGTTCGCAAAAGCATTGTAGCGATCTTGAACTTCGACGATTAATGTAAGGACATAATTGAAACTCTCGAGTGCTGAAGAAAGCTGAGTTGTCAAGTATGTCCTCGGGGAATATGTTTGCAGCGTCAATGACGGGGAAGTCACTTGCAATCGAGAATAGAAGGCATATTGCAGAGGATAGTCATCAGGTTCATCAATCCAACCTTGAGCTTCCATGAAAAAGTCGGTCGATAAGGCAGTCCCGGACTTTGGGGAGACGCTAAAGATTCCATTGCGAGGCGGTCCATTGGCTATCAGTGTTATCGCACTTGAGGAGGTCGTAGAATTTGAACCATGGTAGGCAACAACCGATAATTGAAAGGTAATCGCCATTCCTGGAGAAAAGGTAGAAGCCTTCACAACGACAGGAAAGGAAAAAGCTTGATTTACGTACTCCACTGGTAAACGTAACTCTATAGGAGTGTAAGTTACTAAAGTAATATTTTCATCAGCTGTAAATGCCCTCCAAGATAAAGCAACAGACGTATTCGCCTGAACTATTCCTCCCACTGTTAAATTGGCATCACTATTAAACCTTTTCAAGAGATTTGTAATTTCTGTGTATGCGTTGTTGGATTCAGAATGCTTGATGATCACAGAAGTGGAACTTGTTCGCCCATCATCGGTAGCGATTATCAGCTGTACACTATAACTGTAATCAGGCTGCACAAGATCACCTCGAATAACGACCTTTCCCTTGTTACGACCTGTAGTTTCTGTCACTTCTGACTCAAATATTCCATCGCAAGGTGTGTTAAATTGATAGAAAGAAACAATCGTACAACTCCAACTAAATATAAAATTGGTTTTTGTGCTTGGTAAGTCTTGGTCTCTAGATTTCGTTCCATCTAAAGTTAGTAAACGATCAGAAGGTACATATCGCTCATTGCCACCAGCAATAATTGCTTGAATAGTACCATACTTCACGGTAATTTTAATTTGATTGCTCGTAGTGGCAAGATAGGTTTCTTTCAGAATTGAATCGACTGTCACTTTCAAGACGTAGGTAGTTCCAGCGGAGAGAGTGTATGATTTTAGTTCGTAAGATGTAGGATCGGAGCCTTCATTTGGAAACAGGGAGTCGGTTAACAAACTCAGAGCACTGTTGTAATAGATACCCCAAGTAAATTGCAGACTTGCTCCAACAGATGATGAAGGACAGCTTGGTATCGTCGCAAAAGAATTGACAATTAATCTTTGATTTGCAAATATTTCCATACTCTGTCCATTTTTGATCATCAATTGTGGGATATTCGGGTTAGAACTTGCTAATACCGTGACAGAAGAAGTTGCGACTTGTCCAAGGAAGTTTTGTACTGTCAAGGAGAAAGTGTAGGAACCGGTGCCCAAAGAAGCTCGAGGAATTGTATAAATGCGATAAACATCGGGACTGTAGTTGTTCATAAATTTCGTTAAGGCGACTAAGTCAGCATTTCCATCAATTGCATACACTGACCAAGTAGCAGAATGAAAAGGCCGATTACCATTCCCACTGCTTGCCGTGGTGTCAATGACAAGATCAACACAAGAAGCAACAGCCGATGGAGCAACAAGGACTAGAACAGGTGGAGTGGGATGGTAAGGTGCTGCTAGCAAAGTTGAGCTCTGAGGGGCGTAAGGAACTCCAGCACATGATGTAAGAAGCCAGGGAATCACCAAACTGCATTTTGACTTTATTCGATTTGCCAACACAGTTATGATATCACCGACATTGATGAGATGTGAGGTGTTCGTATTCGTAAGAATCGAAGAGGGGAAAAGAGCTCGAACAGTCGTGGCATTTAACCAGTAACAACTTGAAAGATTCGCGTTCTGGAAGGCGAAGATGTTCGAGCACCTAAAGGTTTGCTGGTAGTTATAACCTCCAGCATTCGTCGGTGAATCAAACACATAATATGCATCAGTGCCTGAGTCACCAAATATAGCGTTAGAGAGCTTTGGCGGAGAGGGAATGGTAGTTGAGTTTAATAAATAAAAGTAGGACGAGGAGGCTCGATATTGAGAGGCACTCACGCCAGTGACATTTAGTATCAGCAAATATTTCTGCGTGATATTCAAAACTTGAGGTTGTAAAGTAAAGCTTCCTTGCTTCGAGGGAGAAGAGTTTGTAAAGGTAAAAATGTCCGGAACAACCTTAAGAATACTGCTCGATAGTACCTCACTTGTCTGAGTATCGTAGATCCTTGGAATGATTGTAATATTTCTATTCGGTAATGCGGATAAAACAAAAACAAATGTGTAAAGATAATTATTAAATGAAGTCACAGCAGAGATCGTATTGCCACTGCCACGTGCGGTGTTAGAGGAATAGAAGTTTGGATTCGAATAAACGAACAATGGTTGATTACTGTAGGATACCGTTTTGCAACACTTCGTTTGTATAAATCTTTCGGTGTTTTGGATTTCTTGGACGGAACTGCCCTCTTGGTTATTGCTAAGAACATAGCAGAACGTATGATAGTCAGTGGCCGCACTCAAACCGACAATTGTAACGTTAACCACTGTTTGTAAAGCCTGAAAGCTCATTGAAAATCCCGCTGCAATAATGTTCGAAGCTGTTGGTGTGGGAGGGGTTGTCATTGTCGCATCATAAGCAGCGCAGTACACTGTTCCTCCATATGGAGACTTTAACTGGAAGGAACATGATAATACTGCAGTAGTGGTGGTAGTTGTAACCGTTATTTGCGTTATTGCTGGAGCGCCGTTCGGCTGAGTTTGATAGGTTGCATCAGCATATCCTAAGATCAATGACTCATTCCTTCTCGCACTGTTATCATCGAAAGGACCGTGACCAGCATAGTAAAACCACCACCTCTGACTTGTCCTGTCCATAGTGATCATACCTAATCGATCAAACTCTAAATTGGAGATTGTCGTCACATCACTGTCAAACAGAGATTGCCTTTCTATATTTCCGTTACTATTTCCATAGACGATGGAGAAGCTCGAAGTGTTCGTTTCAGCAATTCCTTGGGAAAAAAATGAGTTTGTGGTCCGCCAACGAAGTAAACAACCACTTGTAACATTTACATCGCCAGTGTGGACGTCGATACTGTAGACTGTGTGTGTGTCGCGATCAGCTGCTAAAATAACTCCGTCACCGCTGAAAATAGCTGAACCAAAACCAAGATATATGGGTTGTGATAAAACAACTCGCTGGGAAACATCATTGGTACTGGGATCAATAAGTTCCAAGGCATCGAGTTCTCCAATGGGCTCCGAAGATGAAGAATCTTCATTTGTAAGTAATTTGTACAATTTAGGCGAGGAAACGTCATTGCCGTAAAAAGAGTTTCCTTGCCCTGAGACATATTGATACAATGAAATGTTGTTTTGGGGAATAGATAATTCTACTGAATCTGCATTCAAGTAAAAGCTAGATGAAGTAAAAGCGAAACTCCCGTTATAGTTGCTTGGATCAGAGACGATCTTCCCAACATTTAAAGATGCCGAATTCGATGAACTCAAAGAAGAAATGACAAAGTATGAGTCTGCAAGAGAAAAGAAGACAATAATTAGGAGGAGCAGAATATACATGCTAACATATATGTTCAAAAACATATCACTTTATTAAGTTGTGTGGCCTTGTTCTTCTCTGCCATCCCTTTCCCCATTTCATTCAATAATGAATTGCAATAAAATAATGAAGTGAAAGAAATTCTTCATCTTTTCCCGAAATAATTGAGGAAATCCTCCGGAATTCCTTGTGCACACATATTTATGACTTTGAAATCTTCAATGAAGTGTTGAGGATATGATAGGGATAGGGAATATGATTGGAATTGGGATGAGGCACAGAAGAAGAAGAAGACCCACAACTTTATTGAAATGTTCTTCTTCCCAAGAATATATATCCTCATTATACTTTTAACACGTTTCTCCCACGGACTCAATCAGTCTTTTGCAGCGTGGAAGATAACAGGATTTCCACATCGACCTGGACATTTTCTCTTTTTCGATGAGTTCCATCATCAAATGGTGATTATGCCTTACGACCAACCTGAGGACTTTGCGATCGTTGCGGGTCAGAGTAAGAATCAGAGTGATATAAAGAGTAATACAGAGCGACAGAATGGACCACGAGATGCATCGCCTGTCTATGCGATGAATGTCGCTCTAAACGCTGAGAAGCTCTCCGGACTTGCCGCAGATAGGGAAGGAAACATCTTCTATTCCGAGAGAGATGAAGATACGATCTGGATGATTGAGCGAGGAACATGCATTGTGAAGGGAGTGCTTGGTCGAGGTAAAAGTGAAGAGCGAATGGGATTTAAAGATGAAAGTGGGGAGAGATCGAAAGACATATCGGACGAAGGAATGAGTTCTGAGAAAACTGATGCTGCCTTGTTCGATATTGAATCTCCTGGTGCTTTACACTTCTTCTATAACGAAGAACGGGATCAAGTTATGCTATTTGTGGAGGAGAGATCATGCAACATCAAGGCCTACAGCATGACCTACAAGACACTGTCGACGATAGTAGAGGGAAGAGGTTGCTTGTGGAATGGAGAGGCGATGAAGCCAGTGTCGTTATGGACTGAGCGCAATGGGAGTGAAATAGAGATCTTCTGGATGGACGAAGGTTTGAGATCGATGATGAAGTATGAAGTGAGAGAGAAGAAGATTCAACGGTTTCCTCTGATGCTAAATCTGAAGAACCAAACATCGATGATAAATCCTCTTTTACCTCTACAAACCTTTCGCTCGATCAGCAGTTACCTTTCAATCAGGAAAGATGACGTGTCTTTGCCTGAAAAGTTCAATTCTTCGTTTAATTCTTTCGGCCAGAGAAATCTGAGGTCTTGGGCAATTAGTAACTTAGGCAATTCCGCAACATCTGAAAGTTCTTTGTTTCTTTCTCCTGATCTACAATGGAATATAGAGATTGGGAATGGCAATCAAGGGTATATTGGTGATAATATTACTGCCCTGCAAGCTGGTCTCGCTCTCCCGTACTTCGTCTGGGTAAATACTTCTGGCACTCGCTATTTGACTGATTTCCAAGCAAATCGCATTTATGTCGTATCAAGTAAAGACAATGTCTTTCGAACCTTTGCAGGAAATGGAAATGCTGGCTATGAGGGAGACAATGTTCCTGCATTGTCAACATCTTTACAGTGTCCTTTTGGCTTATGGGCAGACAGTCTCGATAATTTATATTTTGCGGACTCCTGCAATTACCGAATTCGCAAAATACCTATTGATTCACGCAAAATTTCCACTTATGCTGGAACAGGAGTAAAGGGAATTTCTGGAGATGGTGGGGATGCCACATCTGCCAAACTCAATAGCCCTTACGGATTGTGGGGAGATGAGAATGGTAATATTTTCTTTACTGAAGTAACGAAGTGTGCCATACGAGTCATAGATTCGAATAAAGTAATTAACCTTGTTGCTGGCGCTTATTCAATATGCTCGTATAATGGTGATACAAATGCTGTCACGTACTTCAATTTACCTAAAGGTATATCCCTCGATAAAAGAGGTCATATCTATGTTGCCGATAGTTCCAATTATCGAATACGTGTGATTTATTACAACCCAGGAGGTTCCTCAGTTGTCCAAAGCATTGCTGGGAATGGAGCTTCAGGGTATTCTGGTGATAACGGCCCTCCGTTATCTGCCTCCCTCAACGCTCCGAGACATGTTGTTGTTGATACAAATTTATATGTGTACATTTCAGATACTGATAATGATGTTGTTCGAGTGATATCATCGACTTGGAATAATATAATCACCTTACCAGGACAACAGGTTTCGCGAGTAAGTGACGATGATTACCTTGCCAGCGCTTTACTGAAAACTCCAACTGGTCTATTTTTAAACACTGATGGTTACCTGTATGTTGTTGACTCTGGTCACTATCAAGTTCGCTTGGTAACTGTCCCTTCCCCAACAAGTCAACCAACTAATTCTCCGTCCACAGTACCAACTCAGATCCCCAGCTCTCAGCCATCCACTAAGCCCACCATACAACCTTCCTCACAACCCTCCTCGCAACCTTCGACACTTCCTAATTCCTTGCCAAGCAGTTCACCATCGTCTCAGCCATCATCTTCTCCTACTAACTGGCCCTCTGCTCAACCTTCTTCCCAGCCAACCAGTAATCCAACCAATCCAACTTCTGAACCATCAGCGTTTCCGTCATGCCAGCCATCCGGTATCCCCTCTGTTCAGCCTTCTGGAGCACCTTCGCAATCTCCATCTTCGCAACCCTCTGCGCAACCTTCGGGGTTTCCTTCCCACTCACCGTCAAGTAGTCCGACGTCGTTTCCCTCAATGCAGCCAAGTGGACAACCAACGTCCCAGCCAAGCTCCTTTCCCTCATTTGAACCATCCTCGAAACCTACTCGTGTTCCTACTTCCAGTCCCTCTCTTGCACCTTCGTCACAGCCTAGCTGCCAGCCAACAACATTTCCAAGTAGTTCTCCGTCTTCCTTGCCAACTTGCCAGCCTTCCACCATCCCGACCAGTCAACCAAATGTAAACCCATCAATGAGACCTAGTGTTCAACCAAGTGGACGTCCGTCTTCTCTGCCTACCATTCGGCCCACATCTCGACCTTCGTGCCAGCCTTCAAGTCAACCCAGTGCCAAACCGAGTAGTCAACCGTCTGTAACGCCAAGTCTTCCGCCAAATTCTCAACCAAGTGCAGATCCATCAAGCTTTCCAACGTCGAGCCCCACCATTCAACCGACTGTGAATCCCTCAAGTTATCCCTCTGCTTTTCCGACAGCTTATCCGAGTGATATGCCTTCCACTCAACCCTCAGGGCGGCCGACAGAACAGCCGGTGGCATTTCCGTCAAGCTTTCCCACATCAGACCCAACAAATCAACCGTCCGCGTCTCCTTCCTCGGCTCCATCTTGTCGTCCCAGTTCTCAACCGTCAGCTGGACCATCAGGTGAACCCTCAACAAGACCGAGCGGTCAACCTACTTCACAACCGACAGCTTACCCAACCACTTTCCCATCCGTCCATCCAACTGCACCTCCTACATCGCAACCATCTTCGGCTCCCACAGTTGTTCCAAGCTGCAAACCGAGCTCACAACCCTCATCCAACCCGTCGTGCGTACCCACCGGTCAACCGTCAGCGGTTCCACACTCGCATCCTTCCTCCTCTCCTTCAATCCGTCCGACGAGGAACCCCTCATCAGTCCCAAGCTCACAACCGAGCGTGTATCCTTCAACGACACCTTCTTCTATGCCGACTGGAACTCCAACTGCTCAACCGTCAATATCTCCTTCCACTCAACCCTCCTCTTCACCTTCTTCGTGTCCTTCAAGGAGACCAATCTCTGAACCCTCGGCCAGTCCGTCTTGTCTGCCTAGTAGTCAACCGACGAGTTGCCCCTCTTCGAACCCTTCCATGCAACCATCAAGCACCCCGACTGCGCAACCCTCGAGCAAACCAAGCGCACAACCCTCAGTCCAACCAACAGCTCGACCATCGGTACAACCGAGTACTAAACCAACTTTTCAACCTTCCTCTGGGCCTTCAAATGTTCCAACAATCCAGCCATCTAGTGAGCCAACTTCTCTCCCCTCGTCACAACCGAGCAAACAACCTTTCGCATCACCAACTGCCGTACCGAGCAGTCATCCTACGAAGCTGCCCACTAATCAGCCAACCAGTCAACCAACCAGCCAACCGACACAAAAACCTTCATCTTCGCCAACTTGTATACCAACCCATGTCCCAACTTCACCCCCAACATCCGAACCATCTTCTCGGCCTTTCAGTATGCCCAGTGCACAGCCTTCCAGTCAGCCTACAGAAATACCAATTTCTCACCCCTCCACCATCCCGACGAGTTATCCAACTATTAAACCCACCGAACGTCCTTCCAGTCAGCCTACCACTCAACCTAGCAAGGTCCCTTCAAGTTGTCCTTCCACAACTCCAACTGGTCAACCAACCAGTCAACCCTCTACGCAGCCTTTTCCCTACCCTACTTCAAAGCCATCACTTAGTCCTTCGTCACTTCCGTCCACTCAACCTTCCGCGGAACCATCATCTCAACCAACTTGCTACCCTTCTTCTCAACCCTCCCTACAGCCAACTTCTCAACCTTCCAATCAGCCTAATTCGAATCCAACGCAAATCCCTTCTACCCAGCCAACGAATTCTCCTTCTAATAGTCCATCATCTCTTCCAACGATGCAACCAAGTTCGAAACCGAGCTCATATCCTTCTTCTCAACCTACTACTCAACCTATATCTAATCCATCAAGCGGCCCTACTTCCATTCCTTCGATTGATCCCACATCACAACCTTCTGTCCAGCCCTCTTCGCAACCCTCAGCGCAACCCTCTAGACAACCATCAGGTCAACCCTCCTCTTCTCCTACAATTTATGAAAAGAAGAGTCTCTTGTTTACATCCACAGACTTAATTTGGACTCCTGTTATAGGAAGTGGAAAACAAGGAACTGTCAGTAGTTATGGAACTTCGGCCACCTCGACTCCGATGGTCCTCCCCTATTATATTTGGAATGCACCGAACGGTACAAAGTTTATTTCTGATTTAAGTGCAAACAAGGTGTATGCAGTTGATAACGTTTTTAAATCTCTTGCTGGGACTGGAAGCAGTGGATACAATGGTGATGATTTCGCCGCGACTTTAGCGGATTTGTATTGCCCAACAGGAATATGGGGAGATAGCATGATGCAATCTCTCTACATTGCTGACTCGTGTAATTCTCGAATTCGTCGAATTGATTTGAGAACGGGTATGATTTCAACTTACGCTGGAACAGGAGTTGATGGATCATCTGGAGATGAAGGACCTGCGACTTCTGCTACTGTTAGCTACCCTGAAGGAGTATGGGGAATTGATGGGTGGTTGTACTTCTCCGATTCTTCCTCTTGTGTGATTCGAGGTATTGACAGTGAAAGGAAGATTCATAGAATAGGAGGTAATTACTATTCTTGTGGATATAACGGAGAAGGATCGGCTCTGGAGATTCTGTTCAATAAACCGAGGGGATTGTACATTGATAGCGCAGGATTGATGTACATAACTGATTCAAACAATAACCGTGTTCGGTTACTACAACTTGCAACAGGGAAAGTCACAACAATTATTGGGACTGGCATAAGTGGTTATGTGGGTGACGGAGGTCCAGCGGTAAATGCATCAATAAGCTACCCGCGAAACGTTTTAGTTGATTCCAATGCGAACATTTACCTATCTGATACAGGCAATCATGTAGTGAGAATAGTATCGAATCGTGGAATCATAGCAACATTACCTGGTCAAGAGGTTGTAACGCAAACGGGCTCATCACAGGCAAGCACAAAAGATGACTTTAACAGACCTTATCTACTGTATGCCCCCATCGGTTTGACCTTACAGCCTTCCGGTGAATTATGTGTAGTTGACAGTAAGAGATTTGTTGTAGTGTTAGTCAGCGTTCCCCCTCCCAACCAATCACCAACTCGAGCCCCAACAATCGCCTCGACCATTTCATTGATGTCATCGCCCATTTACAAACCGAAATCATCGTTCGTGTTTACTGCATGGGATAATGTAACTGGCCAAGGATATGTCTGGGGAGGCGGCTCTTCCGGTGTAAATAAGACTGTGTTGAATCAGCTTCAAAATGTGCTAAGCATCATCTCTAGTGAGAGTGCCTTCGTGGCGGTGAAGAGAGATGGTAGTTTGCTTGCTTGGGGATCGGATGCAGATGTAGAAGGGTGGTGGCTGTACAGAACCACTGGAACTGTTGCAATGTATGCTACGGAACAGGCTTTCGCAGGCATCACAGCTGTGGGAGGAATGTTCGCATTCGGCGTATCAGCATATGGAGGAGAGATCCCAGCAGAATATGAAGCATACCTGTCATCGGGAGTGAAGGGAGTGGCTGCAACGGCAGGTGCTTTCGCGGTGTGGAAGGAAGATGGGTCAGTGTTTGCTTGGGGTAATGCGATCGTTGGAGGGGGAATGTCGAGCTTGAAGAACAGCAATCTGCAAAATGTGCAGGAAGTGTTTGCGAATCGAGGAGCCTTTGCAGCTCTGAGAACAGATGGTCGAGTGGTGAGTTGGGGAAGCTGTACTTATGGAGGATGTGCGCCAACGTATTCGAATATTGTGCATGTATTTGCGACAAAGACAGTGTTTATAGGTCAGAAGAGCAACGGGGAATATGTGACATGGGGAAATAGATTGTTTGGAGGGAACTCTACAGCGGTGAGTAGCAAGCTACGATCTTTGCAGTATTTGAGTTTTACGGGAGGGGCGGTGGCGGCAGTGATGCAGAATGGGAAGGTGGTGGCATGGGGAGACAGTAGGTTTGGAGGAAACAATGGAGCAGTGGCTAACAGCTTGAATGAGGTGGTGGGATTGGTTGGGAATGATCGAGCATTCGCCGCTCTAACAGCGTCAGGACGGGTTGTTGTGTGGGGTGACAAAGAATATGGCGGTCAAATTAATGATGGATATTTAGCGGAGTCTTTAGCGAGGGATGTTACAAATGTGTATGCGGCTCAAGGTGCATTCGCGGCATTGAGAACAGATGGCAGAGTTGTGACATGGGGACAAGCAAATGTTGGTGGAAATTCCCAAGTCGTTTCAAGCTATCTGTCCTCGAATGTAGTGGCAGTACGAGGTATAGATGGAGGATTTTTAGCAATTTGTTCGAATAAACATGTTATTGGATGGGGAAGCTCAACAGTGTTTAGCAACGAAGGGTTATTAAATTCCATTACCGGCGATATTGATAACCTCCGTTTTAGTTTTGATTAAAGATTACAATTTATTATTAACACCTTCGAAGCAGATACAGGCTGATTCAAAGATTTAAGTTTGACAATAGATAAAACAAGAAATGCAACATTATTATAACCTTCGATGACTTTAAATTTTCAAGATTAAGAAATGCAACATTATTAACCCTGGACAACTTTCTTATCAATCCCAGTAAATTCCTTCTTACTATTTGCTTAGTTTATCGCATCCTGCGTCGTTTAAAAAGGTTGTCTGACAATGTTTGCAGTGACGAAATGAATTCATAATCCTTTCCTTCTATCTTATCCTTTCGGGATCATACCAACATCTTTTATTCCTTTCACGCTTTTGTATGCTTTACTCCATTGACTTTTTGTAATGACAACGAGTATCGCGGTATAACAAATAAGTATTCTGAAGTGAATAATATTATCAAGAAAGCACTCTGAAATAGCTATTATGAATGATTATTATTTGTTCCCGCCTTTGGAGATGCAGCTCCCTATTACTCTTTTAATTCGTTCATTGCAGTGTAGGTCGTCAATCCATGGTTGATTAGTTTTTGTTTCAATGACTTCGTCCTTTCAAGAGTCAATTAAACATTGATTTTGTTGTTTGTGCTTGCTGATTCGTTTGTTTAAAGAATTTTGAGTAAAATGTAGTCCTAGTATTGACACTGTGAACAGCTGCTTAATAAAGAATAGAATATAAAAGATTTTAGCCTGTATCTCTCCTTAAATGCAATGTTGTTTTGGATGGGGAGGCTCGACATTGTTTAGCAACAAAGGTATTTACCGGCGATATGAAAGCCTCCATTTTAGTTTTAATTAAAGATTACAATACATTATTATCACCTTCGAACAGATACAGGCAAGTGTGATTCAAAGATTAAGTTTGACAATAGAATAAAACAAGAAATGCACCATATTATAAACCTTAACTTCGCTTCTCGATCCAAATCTCTCACTAAAGAATTCCATCATTTTCCCTCGGAAGTTTAGTTTATCGCATTCTTGCGTCGTTAAAAGAATGGTTTTTTGACAAAGATTGCAGTGACGAAATGAATTCATAATCCTTTCCTTTCTATCTTATCCTTTCGGGATCATGTCATTACCTTTCACCCTTTTTGTATGCTTTTCTCCATTGGCGATTTGTTATAACAACGAAGTATCGCGTTATAACAAATAAGCACTCATGAAATAAATATTATCAAGAAAGCACTCCTTCAATAGCTATTGAATGGTTGTTCCCCCGCCCCCCTTTTTTTCCTATTACTCTTATAATTCTGTTGGTTTACAATGTAGGTCGTCAATCCACAGTTCATTGGTTTTTGTTTCAATGACTTTATGTTGCAACTTTCCTTTCCAGAATCGCGATTAAAAATTGTTTTTGTTGATTTGTTTGTTTCAAGAATTTTGTAGTACTAGTATTAACATATATGAATAGCTGTTTAATAAAGATATTAGAATACTAAGTAGAAAAGATTTAAGCATGTTTTTCTCTCCTTTACTGCATAAGGTGTTGAATGTGTAGAGCGTGCCCGATGTGAAGGAAGAATCGCTGGTTGTCATTGTAATTGTAATTATAATTGTACTTCCCTGACTGATAAAAGGTCCACTATGAATCACCCAAATAGTTCATAAAGTCGTTCATCCTCTTGTTTCTTAACACATGATTCGAAGATCTCACAAGGTTGCGAAGTTGAAAAGAAGCTTGCAACTGCAAGATTGTACTGAAAAGCCGTTCTTGAGGCAGTCATAGTTCTGATTTTCAAATAAACTTTTGGAAGATGGCAATAATGACAAAGAGAAGACTTATTCCACTTGATA